>JBAFSZ010000023.1:10845797-10862589 GCA_036919955.1 Melanotaenia pygmaea | reverse complement strand
TGTGTGTGTGTGTGTGTGTGTGTGTGTGTGTGTGTGTGTGTGTGTGTGTGTGTGTGTATATATATATATATATATGTGTGTGTGTGTGTGTGTGTATGTTTGGGTAAAACTGCGCATGTTGTTAACGGATATCCTCTGATGGACTGCTCCCAAGGGTGCCGTCCGTCTGCTAGGCCAATGAAACACAGCCAGTTGTGCTGCAGGCCTCGCTGGCAGCCAATCAAATGGAAATTGGAAAGCTTAAAGATGACAGTGGGGTTTGGGGCATTGCACTTATCTCACACTTTCCTAATGTAAAGGAAAGTTAGTGAATTCATATGATATTTTTTTTTCAGTCTCTCTCTGCTTTCCTCTGCTACAGTGAAAAAAAAAAGAGAGAGAGAACAAGGACCATTTGTTTTTTAATGCTCCATTTCTTTGTTGCTAAGTTTGAGAGAATTATTGACAATATTGAGGAAAATACAGCTGAAAATCATTATTCCTCTTTCCAGTTTTAATGGCTAAACATCATCATTCTGACTCTGTGATGATCATGAAACCAGAAGATTAAAGCAATTGATAATAAAAGTAGTTTCCACAATATTCAGCATATCTTCCCCCCCCTCTCTGTCTCCCTTTATTCCTCTCATCCATCCTCACCTCATTTCTGCCTTTTCTTCATTCCACCCCTCCCTCCTGCCCTCCCCACCCTTTTTCGCCCTCTTCAAAGTAGGTCTCTTGGTGTCAGTGACTGTCAGTGGCAGCGGTGATGAATCACTCATACTGTCAGCACAGTTAGTGGCTGAAATGTGGGAGAGGCTATTGCTTTGCCACAACAAGCCAATTTTCCTTAATGCGGAAGCTATTTTTGTTACAGGAAGTATTTTATTATTTTACCTTGTAGGTGCAAACCAGTTGGCTTTAACAATTGGACAACCTTTTTTTTTTGTTATTTTATTTATTTATTTTTTTTACCATTATTAACAACAAATACACCTCATTCACTTTCTGTATTAATCTAATACTGATGTTAGTAAGAGCAGCATGCAGGCTGTGGATTTTTTATTTTTTTTTTGGATTCAAATTAGCACAATAAATGATAACAGTATTTTAAAATAGCTTGGTAAAAATTTCAGATAAAATCTGAATTAAAAAGTGTTGAACATCTTATAATTTAATAGAGCTTTCAATGAACAGTTGTTAGGAAGAATGTCATTTTCACGTCTATATTCTACATTACACCAGGCATTCAGCATTAAATTTTTGCATTAGTTTTGCATTAGCAAGGTTAAATCTTAATGAAACCATGTCATAACTTCACTGCTTTCTTTTATTTTTGTTCTGGAAGGTTAGATATTTCACAGCTATTGCTGCTCCTGAAAATATATTATAAAAGATGAAAGACTTCAGATGAGTTAACTTCATGCTTCCTTTGTCACCTCAGTCTTTGTTCTCCATAAATGTAGTTCTAGGTATTTTGTTACTGTGTGAATGTGGCCTTTGATTCTTTTATTCTTTTCCTGTGAGGTTTATGTTATGTTGTTTGTGTCTTTGGAATGAGCTCAGCATAATACATCGGCCCCTGGTGCAGATACACAAAAAGTTACACAAAGACACACACACACACACACACACACACACGTACTTGAGCATGCATTTAGTACTTGTATGCTCATGTGTAGATGATCGGTGTCTATGCATGTGTGCACAAGCACCAAAACAGGACCGAATTTATGTGAGAATCATGTGTTTGTGTGTTTCAGTGGATGTGTTTGCATGTGTTTATCTTTTTCCTAATAAACAGTGCAGAAGATTAGGTTTACAATTCCATGGCTTTATATTTTTGAGGCCTTGTGCTGAACTCTCATCTTAATGTTTCTGTTCTTTAAAAAGGCAAGGACGCCTTGAGTTCCTTCACATAGGATTACTTTATTCAGTGCATTGAAGGAAATCCTGTTTCAATACGTAATACCTACAATAAGGTCTCTTGTAAATATATTAGTTCGATATTCCACAAAGCACTACCATGTCATGGGTTTAGTAACTTCTAATTCAAAGTCCTTCTGAGTGTTATTAGCACCTCTAGAGCTGACTGGATTTTGTTCATTCAACAGACTGTCGAAGTATGAGGTAGGACTGATAGCTATGTGGACTTAATTAAACAAGTGTTGTTTTTTTTTTTGTTTTTTTTGTTGTTTTTTTTTGTTTGTTTGTTCAGTAAGGTCACCACAATATTTAACAAAGCAAATGATCTGGGCTTGCTTCAGTTGCTGGTCTTTGCTCAGTAATACTACAGGATGTTCCCAAAAATGATGTCAAACTGTAAAATATAACTAGTTGGCTTTACTTAGAAAAATATACGTAAACTCGTTGCCTCAAAAGATTTACGTTTTTGTTTTGTGATTTAGTACAATTACATAAAATGCATTTGATTTGTTGAACTTTCACGAGCTTGATAGGTTTGATTTTGCTGTAAGCACTTTGGACCGAGAAATGCTTGATAAAATGTTTCATTCATTTTCAACACACATGATGATTTCAAGTCCACCAGTAACAGATGGACTCAAAGATTTGAAGTAAGAGCTCATCATGGGTGACATGTTTTTTTTTTTCTTCTTCTTCTTCTCTCCTTTTAAATATTTTATCATTTCTAAATAATAAGATAAAAGAAAACCAAATGAGGAAATTTGAGACATTTGAGCTTGGATGATTGGAAAATAGACAGTTTATTTAAGTTCTATTTTTACCTCTTTCTGAAATCAAAATTTTCTGGTATCATTTGAGTTATTGATCAACTAAATAGCCTAAGTACAAAATAATTCAATAAAAAAGTACTTTAAAAAAGCATTGTGTAATTTTAACTGTTACTAATCTACTAAAGTAAAAGTGAATGGTTTTATAAAGTGAATTAAGTCAAATTTGTTGGTAATAGAGGTGAACAGCACTGTGGGAAACCCTGCTCCCCCCATCACCATTCCTCTTGTTCTTATCTTAATCACACTGATTTAAATTATGCATATTATTTTTTTCAACATTTTTCCCTCCAATAATAATTTAACTTATTTAAGATTAGTATTACTGACAACTAGATTAAAATAAGGTGATATCCACTGGATTTATTCTATTAAGACCAATGTTTAATTTTGCAGTGCAACTACCTTATGCTGCTAAATCATGATGTTTTAACATAGATTTTTTTTTTTTTATGTTATTTATTTTGATGATATGGGGATATTCCATGATTCCAATCTTCCTCTGGTTTTTATTATTATCAATGATATTATTGTGGTTTTTATACTTATTTTCGGAGCCGTTGCAGTATGAGTTATTAAACCACTCTTTAATAGCTTGTAAATGTATAATTTATTGGAGATATTGTGGAATCACATTAGAACAGACAAGACTATCCCTGCTTAGGTGTAGGCTCAGGTCCCAGAAGAGTATTTCAGTATATTGGCTCTATTAGAAAATACAGGGAGTGGGTGGAAGAGGGCAAGATGAATAGAGGGAGGCGAGAAAAGACAGAGCCCCTGGACAGAGTAGACGCAAAGAAAAGAAGTCACACAGAGTAAGATATTGGACTTATTAGAGAAGAGAAGTAGGAGAAGAGGGCAAATGCAGAGCGAAGACAGAGATGGTGAGAGTAAGAAAGAGAGAAAGAGAGAGAGGGATGATGTTATTTTGTCAGTGTTTCCCCATGGGGGCTTGACTGCTTGTTAAAAAGTCCTGACAATGAAAGGACATAGATAACACACACATGCACACAGTCATTCCTTCAATGTGATAAACTTTGAATAGGTCTCTCTTTCTCTCTCTTGCTGTTATCTGCTGTAATGGACAGTTTCCATGCCAAAAATATGCTCCTGTGACGTCAAATAGAGCCTTTTTTAATAATCTCTCTGTGTATGCCGTGTGTGTGTGTGTGTGTGTGTAGCCGCTGTTGCAGCTGAAGGCTGCTGTTCCCTGTAATTTCTATCCCACACAAACAAAGGCTATATCCTCCCCTCTGCTCACACCACAACACAAACACAGTTTATTCTTCTTCACAGCACCACGCGACATCTGCTTATTGTTTTAAGAAACCGTAATCTAGTAAAGACTAAATAAGCTTCCACAGATTCATAAGACATTTGCAGAAAAAAGCTGTAAGTAAAAGGCATTACTTTATCAATGCTGTTTGTGAGATGATATTTCTCTGTAAACATTGTTAGGCTTCAACCATTTTGTCCAATTGCATAATCTCACTCTGCAAATCCACAGCTCTGCCTAAAATATGTTAAAAAACAATAATTCTATGTCTAGCAGAGCCTTATTTCTTACTGAAAACACTACAAATTAAATTTAAATTCACATCATGTCAGCGTCACTTGTGTTTTGCATGCTACTCCTATTTGCCTGTATAGAGAACAGTTTGTCTCCATAAATCTGTTTGATGAAAGAAGGTTAACGTTATCTAAATTGTTTTGGTAAAGAGCAAAGGCCACAGAGTTTACAATCTTCTCAACCCACATGAGCATGCTTCGACTTGGGTAAGAAGACACTGATTTATAAAGTTTTCTAATAAACAGTGGGGAACTGTGATGGTACATAATGTATCTCTCAGTGTGAATAATGACACCGAATAGATCTTAACCTTCACTGCGTAACTTTACTAAAATTAAAAAATGTGAAAGCAAACAAGAGATTATATTATGATATTGTGATTTTACAATATGAATAAATTATTATGATTTAGACATGTCATTGCAAATGATAATATTATGAGGATCATCCAGGTGAAGGTGGTTGTTAGGTATTACATCTAGAGTTCACTTCTGAGATCCGATGTCAGTTTCAATAACAGTATAGCAATCATGGCGATGGTGGGGGAGATTATGATCATGCACATTCTCAAAAAGAAATTAAAAAAGAGGCAGCAAGTAGAGAGTAGTGATCTGTGTGGCCATACATTGTATTGCAGCTGCTTCTTTGTATCTTTGTGGTGGTTCCATGTAAGCGATACTGTGAAACACTGCCTCCACGGTATCCAGTGGTAATGCTCCATTTGCTCCATCTCGCTATCCACCTACAAGCTCTCTGAAAATAGACTGAAATACTCACATAAAGGATACAAGATGGACAGAAGGCTCCATCTGTATGATAATAAATGAGCCTTATAACCAAGAAAATAACTGATTTATTACTGTCTTTATCTTTACAAAACCTCAGTTCACACCCACTAACCAGAAGCCCAGAACATATATTTAGCTTAATTTGGTATAGGTTTTTGTCTCTGTATGGATCATTGGTCCTCACGAGGTCAGTGTATTTACCAGATAAACTGTCAGTGAGTTTACAAAAACTTGTAGAAACATGTAACTAGTAGAAACATGTAATATATCTTCAGTCTTTCTCTAATTCCACCGCTGACTCAGTATGCTCCCAGCCAGATGAATCCTTAACCCATACCTCATGATGATTCTGACTATTTGGAATAAACCAACAGTCAGACAAATATAGATAATCAAACATACAGAATTAGACAATCTGTTCAATTAAACAAAGCCTGTGAAACACATCATACACACAAAACAGATATACATAGCCATACAGTTTTTTTATTTATTAATTTTTTTTTTTTTTTTTTTTTTTTTTTATCAGAAAAAGCCAAAAGCACTTTGATATAAGTGACTTTAATATTCTGTGTGAATAGATCTGCACAGACATAACAACTTAAAAGTGACAGAAACAGAGTCGAATCTTGCTGCAATTTAAAACTGAATTCACATTTTTCCATCCCAGGTTCTCTTCGATTCATTATGTGGCTTTAATTATTATATTTTTACACAGCTTTTTGCATGAATAAAATCCCAGCATTAAAGGCATAAAAGAGAACATCCCTCAGCATAATGGACAAAGCTTTTCTGTCAGCTCTACACTCTGTATATGAACTGGAGGACTTTCTTTTTTCTTAAGGGATGGGGGGTGGGGTCTACTATTTTAAACTGTCTTTTTGGAACCTTTTGTTTTTGATTAAAAAGCTAATATGAAAAAGGGATTGATTGTCTTCGTTACTGGTAAACACACAATAGCACTCAACAATAATTCATATGAGATAATAATGTTGCTTTGTGGTGTTTTCAGAGTTTATATTTAGGATTTCCTGTCAGAGTACAGTGCTGTAGCCAGGACATTTCACACAGAAGTAGATTTTGGAAATGGTCTGCTCCAATTTGAAGAGAATAGTTGTATTGTTTGTGTTTGTTGTTGGTGGCTGCATCCCCATGTTGAGCGTCGTTTTACTTCAGGTTGTTTTCCCCAGAAATTTCTTCCACTTTTTTTTCCTGCTGCTATTTTTATGCTTGTCTGTTTATATTTAGTAACCGGCCGCTGAGGAATTTTTGTCATGCTTTGTCTTTCTCCTCCTGGGGACTCAGTGGAGATGCTGAAGCCAGCAGATAACAGGGTATCTTTGGCATATATAAGTGATAGAAGGATATGTATGACACCCCGTTTTTGCTTTATCTTGGTGTTTTCCTTTCCAAACTCAGCTCACAGTTCTATACAGACTCATTTGTGTGTGATGTTTTTTGTATACTTCAGTGTCTGTGTGTCAGACCAGACAGTGCATGATGCTATCAGCGGCAGAGGATATGAGCACTGCTATTTTTAACTCCCCTCAATCTCACTGTAGACACACTGTCCTGCCTCCAGGGGCAGGTGTGTGTATTTTGCATGCATCAATGTGGTTTTGTCTGTGTGAGTGTGTGTTTATGCAACAGTGTATGTGGGAGACTGAGAATGTGATAGACAAAGTGAGAGGGGGGAAAAAACGGTGAATGACAGACTGTTTATGTGTCAGTGCAGCTAGCTGAAGGTGAGAGTAGAAAGCAGACATGTCACAGTTGACAAGGGTGAAATGATTGGCTGTTTTCTGATGTCACGGATCGTGCGCCTTCCCAATTAGAAACAATCATACGCTGCTTAGTCACTCCATCTGTCTTTTCTCCCCCCACCGTTCTATATCTGCTCTCCTTCATCTCTGCTTTGCATCCTTCTGATTTCTTATCTTTTGCATCTTTCGTTGCTTAATTTGCCTTTTCAGAGGTTGTCCTGCAAGTTTTGAATCAGCACTTCCTTTTAAACTAATTTCTTTTATGTTTCTTGGCTTAGATTATAGTTCAGTGTGCAACCGTTGGGGAAAAAGTTCCGAAATTCAACAGCTAACTGGGAAAAGAAAAGTTCTGCTATGTAAACAAAACCTGTGGCTCCATTGTCAGGATTCATTCTCCAAAATGTTTGAACAAAAAGACATGTGGACGTCCTCTCTTGGTAGGAAAACAAAGATGAAGAGAATTTTATTGAGCCCTTTGCTGTCAGTGTCTTTCTCAAAAGTCTAACTCAGCAAAGTGATGAAAAGAGGCAACTGCTGTCTGAGAATTGCAGGTTAAAAAAAAACCTAAACCCTCCATTTGTGGGATGAGCTACTGAAGCCATTGCTCATCAGTTTCTCTTTCCAAGAAATGTTTCTGTTGATGTCTTAAAATGAGTGTTTTCAGTTTCTGAAGTACCGTTCGGATATGCTGGGAATGACATCTTGACAGTCAGTGAAAAGAAAGTACACCTCTTCCTTAATATTTAGCATATGTCTCTAGTTGGGGAATGGACAAAGGATTGAAGAGCAAGGATTTTCTTTTGTGGTGTCTGACAGCTGGACATTGGCAGCAGATCCTTTGGGTTTTATGATGGGACCTCTGTGTTTTGGTTTTGTTTTAGCACAGCCTGAGAATGTCTGATTGGACTGGGATCTTGGGGGTTTGGAACACAGGTCAGCACCTTAGGCTTTTTATTGTGAACTGTCAACTGCTACTGAGCAGTTTTCGCAGTTCGGTGGAGGGCATTATCCTGTCCCACTGTGGTCAAGGGGTGCTGTTGCCATTGAGAAATAAGGAAAAGAGTTGGGTCAAAACAATGAATGTCAGGCCTCCCAGCAGGCAGTGAGTGTCATTCACCTCACCTGTTAAGAGTAGGACAACAAAAAGTGCAGACTTAAAGATTTTCTGTTTGTCTTTGAAAAAAAAAATGTTTTCATGAAAGGTACAGGCAGGCAAAAACTCCTAGAAACCAAGGGTGGTGTTGTCTTTCATCACATTTATTTCGCATAAATATTTCCTTTAGTATTAATTTGCTGTTTTGATATATGTGTAACTAAAAGAACTTAATATGTTCTTGTTTTTTTTTTTTTTTCTAACAGATCTAAGTTGGATTTTTATGTACTCTTTGCCTCTTTCCCCATACAATTCAAATGAAAGATGCAAAATCATCATTAGCCTTGTTTATCACACAAGCATAGAAAAGAAAACTGTACTATTCTCATAAAAAGAGAAGGATTCCCACGTGTGCCATCTATTTCGTGGACATGTGGATTTCACCAGACAATATTATAAGAAAGAAGAAAACCATTTTAAAATAGTCCCACATAAATCTTTTACCTTATTCTGCATATTCCATGAGTGGCTCTCTATATATTGCTGCTAAGTGTGGGAGTATCTGCTGCTGCTCTGATGAAGACATGGAGTGACAAGTCTTATAGCATGACCTCCCTCCTCTCCCACCATGCTCAAGCATCACTTCAGTTTCTACCACATTGGAACACACACACATGCACACACAAGCACACAGCTTCATAACGAGAGATTTTCTGAAGAGCACTTGAGCCTGAAACTAGAGTGAGCAAATCTCACATACAGATGCAATACCATTAAAAAGGACTCAAGGATCTTGATGTAAAGGGGACGAGGCACAATTTCATTTTCTCATTCACTTCTGCCGACACAAATAAAGCAAACAATGAATTCCCCCCATATTCAGAAGCTATCAGGACAGGGAGAAGGAAATGCTAGCTTGTGCATGTAATTTAAATACAGTGCTCTGATATGGTTACAAGGATCAGCCACGATATTCAGCCATTTTTCATCCTCACAGTGTGGTTTCACAACCTTATCCTGGACCAAATCTGTGTCCTGGGACTCAACTTTACTTATTCAGTAAAGTAACTATTAAAATTTTGAAATGGAAATAATTAAAAGTAAAGAAAAAAGTAGACAATGCAACAAATGATGAAGAGTCGAGTGTTATTTGTATGAATGTAGACGATAAAGTGGATAGGTGCCATTGGGACATAAAGGCAAAGTGGAAGACAAAGCTACAGCTCACTTGTAGAAGAAAAAAAGTTCTTCAAGGATGTTTTAATATGTAATACATAATGTTAACTGATTCAAAGACAGCTTTTCCCTTAAGTTTTAACTGACAGAATTGTAGCAGTGTCGTGTTGCACCTCAGCATAATTTTAAGAAGATGCAGATTTACATAAATAAACTTTATACACTTAACACTCAGTTTCCATGCTTTAACACCAAAGCTGGATAGGGAAACGTTGCTTTACTTGTAGAAGTTATTGCAGAACGCCATATTAAGAAAAATACACTTCTTGAATCAGATGCTCCAGAGAATTATCATCTGACTTCATCTACAGTAGGTATCCTTGCAATGCGTCTCTGTTTTGTTTTATCTGGCTCCCAAATCAACATCATTCCTGCTCAAAAAGACCAAGTTAAAATCAATGAGAAGAACTAGCTTTGGACTGTTTCTACAAGAGTTCAGGATAAAAAAATGTTTCTTCTCAGATTGTGTCTGTAAAAATGCTCATAAAGCAGTTTTTCTTCTTCTTGTTTATATACTGTAAATGTGTACAAAAATGGTCAACACTGTATCTTGTTAACACCTCTGCAAGATTAACAATGCTGGTGCTGATAGCTACCAGATAGTTAACTGATAGTCACCATGTTATGTAAAAAAGAGTGTCTTATCTTATCTTATTGTAAAGTGTTACCCTTCTGTAGCCTCAGTCATGTCTTTGAATGCTGCTTAAGGTGCTGTGCAAAGCAACAATCACAATCACTGTATGCATCTGAGTTTCTAAACTTTCATCAACATAGTCGCTCTTTCTGTTAATTAAACTGGAGTTGCTGAAACTGGCTGAACATGTTTTGTATAAATTAGTTGTAATGTACCTTCTGCGCATTTGAAAATGCAGATTAGTGCTGCAAAAAGAATTAACACCAATTATTTAAATTACCATTTCAAAACAAAAATGGTGATGTTGAGACATTTATACTTGGAAAAATGTGTACAACATAAACACTTTTGTGGGATTTTTGTAAGTGAAATTGCTTCTCAACACGTTACATAAATTAAAAGAGAGAGACTTTCTTAAATATGTTTTTGTTATTATTTCCACATTTTAACTGGAAATTTTTAGTTGTTATTAGATGCACATGTTTGCCCCCTGGACACTATTTATTAGAATTAGAATTGCTTTTTCACACATTTCTTTTAGCATTTTTAAGCTCTCTCTAAAGGCCACTTCAGAACTGATAAGACTTAGCTTTTGCACCTTAACATTGGGGTTATGACCCGTTGTGATAGAAATGGCTCCAAGCATTATTGTTGCTTTTTTGTCACACAGCCAAACTCACAAGTGCTCAGTTTTTCACACTTTAGTCACACTGTGGATGAATTACTAGAGAAGCAGGCTGTAGGCTACATGCACACACGAGGTGAGCATTTACTGTGTTGTGCAACTGATGCTCTTGTTCATTTTTAGCTGTAGTGTTGATGTCATACACCCAGATTGGCATCTATGTCTTTCTTAATGAGAAATCTCAGCATAACTTTTGTCTGTTATGCTTTATTTTTCTTCTCAGTATGTTTAGTGTCATATCACCTAATTTCATTTAGTCCTCGTTATAATGAGTCACTTTAAATGCAGTGCAAATGAATTAACTTCATTTTTCCACCTGTAATAGAGCTTGTCTGCACTGTCCAAACTCATGTCTGATTTTTGTCGAATTAAGTGGCCTCTGATTCTCAGCCAGGTGTAATGGAGTGGATAGGAGCTATCCAGAGTGAATGCAATCTTCGTTGTTCAGAACAAGGCCCACCACTGTGCAGCCTGTCTGCACCACACCAATCCAATTTGCTCTTAATTGAATTGTTCTGAGCACCTCATCCATATATTTCCTTCACAGAAAGCGTATTACTTTCAATCTCTGTATGTGTGTTTGTGTGTATGGGTGAGTGAGAGGTGGGAAAATCTTGTGTACTCATTTTGTGCCAAACTTTAAATGTGCTTTTGTTAATTGCTAATTCTGAGATGCAGTTTGAATAAAGTGAACTAATAATGAAATTGAAGCAATGATCCAAATGAATATTTAACTGACATCCTTTTCTCTTTCTCTATCCCCTTCTTCCCTACCTCCCATCCTTCTGCACCCTTCTTTGTTCTCAGGATGTGAAGTCAACTTTTTTCCAGTTTGGTGCCTCCATCCAACAGGAGGCTCTGCTCATGTTGAACATCATGGAGGAGTATGACTGGCACATCTTCTCCATTGTCACGTCAAAGTTCCCTGGTTACCAGGAATTCATCAACATTTTAAAAACAACTGTGGACAACAGGTGGGATCATGTCCTTTGTACTTTCATTCTTTACATGGTAAACCCAATCATCATCAAGCTAAATAAAGTCGCTAATGAGATGATGCAGCAACATATTTTCATTCACAAATCTACAACTTAATGCTGCTATATTACTCATCCTTATGGACAACTTTGGCACAAATTTAAATTGTGGAGACAAAAAAAAAAAAAAAGATCACATCCATGCTGGCACCTCTATGAAGGTACAATGTGGTGCTTTTAGCCAAATGCTAAATCTGACTTACTAACAAAGTTTTACTGGTATAATGTTCATTTTATTTTAGCTAAACAAACAACATAATTCAGAATTTACCATTGTCTCACATGAAAGTTCCAGCTATTATTTAATCTTTTTCAGGCACTGAACCCAGCTCTTTTCTTTGATGTTTCAGCCCTTCTTATATAATTTAGATTTTTACCCTTTTTGTGGAGGGTATTCCAACTTTTATAGCTCTGGTTACCACTCCAGCTAACGAATCTTTGCAAACATGGGCCTTCATCAGGACAGCAGCATAGCTGACTAACAGAAAAATGAACACAATGAGAAAAATAAAAAAAAGTATTTTTGAAAGGACACAGCTTACATTATTAAACAGAAATACAGATAGATAAAGATAAAGGAGAGTTCAAACTAATATTTGTTTTAATTGAAAGTAAATGTTTGCTTTTCTTAATTCAGTAAATGATTAACAAATGTAAATTTTAATGCAGGAAAAATGACAACATATACATACATTCTTTCTAATTTTAGAAAGGTTTGTCTAAGGCATACTCTATGGCCAAGTCTTGTTTATGCTTTATAAACATGCAGTCTGTCACATATGTGCTATCTCATCCACAGCACTCATGTAATAGGCTGAAATTATGTAGAAGAAAGCCGACTGCCTTCTGGCCAGCGATTAGTCATTTAAGGTGTTAAACATCAGAAAGCAGCAGTTTAACATTTTTTTTGTGACTTTTGTCTTTTAATCAATGGTTAAATACCAAATATGTTGAGTTTTTTTTTCTTATGTACAACTTGGAAACAGGAGAAAATGACATTCTACATGCTGCTACCAAAGAGTTACTTTTCATAATTTTCCAATATTGCTGCAGGTCCTTTTACTGCTGGTGTAATTTCTGCTTTGGAGCTCTGGTTAGTTATTGGGTGCCTGAGGAAATAATTAAATTGCTTTGTAAGAATCGTGATTTTGAATGGGGGTACATTAATGGTTATTTCAGCATAGTTAAGTTACAAAAAAATCCTCCAAGATTTGAATGTCATTGTTTCATTATTTTAACTTACCTTCTCTGGAAGATTTATATATTTCTTTTTCTTTTTTGTGGTCCAAAGGGGGGGGGGGTTTGGATCCAACACAGAGGTACCACATACACGTTTTTTTTTTTTCACTTGACACACCACACCAGTATCAAGTCTGCCTTACAGCCAATCAGGTGAGAAGCCAGTTTAAGAATATGCATGCCAGGAAGGCAGCAAGTCCGGACAGAATCTGATCCAAGCTGCCCAGGGACTGTGCAGACGGCACATGTTCAACTTGGGTCTGAGTTTTTGGAGGGTTCTTGAACTGTGAAAGACTTTGCATGTGGTTCCAGTGCCAAGGATCACACACGCCACGGAATCCAACCACTACAGACACATGGCCCTGACTTCTCACATGACGAAGAAGGCCATGGAGAGGGTCACCCTCCACCTTCGCCCACTGGTGAGCTCAGCTCTACTTGGTACTTTGGTGTTCACCTCAACAATAAACTTGACTGGATCACAAACACAGACATCCTGTGTAAGAAGGGCCAGAGTCAACTCCATCTGTGTAGAAGACTGACATCCTTCGGAGTCTGCAGGACTCTTTTAAAGACATTTTATGATTCCATCGAAGCGTCCACCCTCTTCTATGCAGTGGTCTGCTCGGGGAACGGTTGCATCCACATGGACAGGAGCAGGATTGACAAACTGGTACGGAGATTAAGCTCTGTGCTGCGATGGGAGATAGGAGGATGTTAGCAAAGCTGACATCCGTCATGGACAACCCCTATCACCCTCTGCATGAGACCGTGGGTACACTGAGCAGCTCCTTCAGTCAGAGACTAAAACATCCTTCAGGAAGGAGCGTTTTCGTAGATCATTCAGCCCGACAGCAGTTAGACTCTATGACGCATCATGATGTAATGAGTGACTTGGACACTTTACCTTCACTGTCACCACTTCACGGACACATAATGCACCTTGTATGTGCGTAAACATTCATGTATATGTGTGAAAAGGTATACATGAAAAGTGTAAAAAAATACAGTATATGTATGTGTACGGGTAGATATATGCGTATGTGTCTATAAATGTATGTCCATAGACAGATATTACCTAATTGCACATTTCTATAATGCACACTTCTACATAGAACTTGTGGTATATTTGTGGGTTTTATTTTACTCTTTTGTATTTATTATTTGTATTTTATATTTTTGTTAACCTGCTTTTTTGTATTGTATCTTATTTTTTCTTAACTACATTATCTACCTGTATTCATGTCATCATTGTTGTGTTTTGTTTTTTTGTTTGTTTGTTTTTTGTGTGTGTGTCTACCTGGACTTTTGCATATTATTGTCTCTATTGGTTTTGTCATATGAGACTTGTAGACAATCATCACTTTGGACAGGAAGAAGAGGACAACAAGTCCCAAATTGCTCTCATGTTACACTCCCTGTCTAATATTGGACTCTTACATGAGGGTTAACAGCCCCCCTCTTTTCCCAACCATGTGTCACACTTTGTAATACTCACTCCCTATTGAGTGTGTGTGTGTGGACTTGTCTTTGAGCCTCACTCTGCTAGCTCTAGCTAACTGCTGCTAACTCCTGATACAACAGTGTGCCACCAGTTTATGACATTTTATGCTGCTTTATTACCAAGATAACTGCTATTTGCTTAGTTTGTGTTGCTCTTTTGCGCCTCGTGTAATGGGGCCAGCTGATATATTGTCACTCAGGACACTGTGGGAAAAGGCCAGTCAATCCCAATGGAAGAGCAAGATACTCTATAAATGCATTGTCTTTTTTTAATGAGCACTTGTTATTTTTTGCTGTGCCTGCTTTTGCTAACTGGATGCAGGGCAATAACTAAAAATGCTTGGGAAATATACAGACTTGCTTTCCAGCACTCTCCGTTCTTTGTATAATCCCCATGTTAAAACATTCACACGAGTTTGTGTCTGAGCAAAACAATATGTGCAAATCTTTTTTTTCTCTTCTTCTTCATGGGTTTAATAGGGAATTTAATGGTATTTAATTATAATAATAGTTATGTTTTCAGATATCTGTTACCACCAATTAGCACATTGACCGCAGGCATTGGTTTGGAAATGTTGTATTACCCTATTGTCCTTTTTGTTCTGCGGGTTAAACTTTAACATCCACATTGCATTTAGCCTCAATCTATTCCCCTGACAATAAGTACTTTACTCCTCATAGTGGTCATGCTACAACAACCACTAATATTAATTATAATAGATAATTACCTGTCCTTTCCAGCACACGGGCAAAGTTAATAATCAGTTAGTTTGAATGTTAAAATTTCTCTCCTGTTCTTGTTATTCTTGCTTTAGTTTTGTGGGCTGGGACCTGCAGAATATCATCACCCTGGATGCAGTGGAGGAAGACAGTCGCTCTCAAATCATGCTCAAGAAGGTTCAGTCTCCTGTGGTTCTGCTGTACTGCTCCAAGGATGAAGCAGTCTACATTCTGGATGAGGCTCGATCTCTGGGCCTGACTGGATTTGGTTACATCTGGATTGTGCCGTCGCTCACCACTGGGAACCCGGAAATAACTCCAGAAGCATTTCCTTCGGGAATGATTTCAGTGTCGTATGACGACTGGGACTATCCATTGGAGGCACGAGTCCGTGATGGTCTGGGGATCATAACATCAGCAGCGGCAGCCATGTTGGTGGAATATGGGGACATCCCTGAAGCCAAGACGTCCTGCTATGGCCAGATGGAGAAGACATCCAAGCTGCCACCAAGTGCACTGCATAAGTAAGTTTAATGGTTTCTTTTGTACATGTCCATAATGTGTATCAGATAGTGACTTTGCAATTACTGATGGATCTAGGACCAAGAAATTTTGATTGCAGCTATGTGAATAAAGATGTGTTAGACCTTAAAGAAAAATGGAAAACTAAAAAGAAGTGAATGCAATTTGAGGAGGAAGTTTTGATTTAGACAGCGAAAAAAAAAAGGCAAAGGAAGAAATTGAGATGGGGATAACAGCGGGCGGGCACTACAAATGAGTGCTCTCCCAAATTGAAGTGCTCCACGATGAGTCCTTCTGTTCCTCTTCTCATTTATTCCTCCATCTCATTTGTTCTCCTGAGCTCTCCTTCCCATCGTGTGCTCACCCCCCCAGCAGCCAGTGGGAGATGTTGCAGGTCTTGCCAGTTCTGTCTGGGTTTCCATCTGGCAGTGGGGGGAACAGACACACAAAGCCTGCGTTTACATCTTGATATTGTTTTAATTTGAGATAATGATGTGTTTAATTAATGTTCTTGTGTGTAAATGACAGAATTTGATTTTAATTTTCAAAAACTAAAGTGGAAATGTTGGCTGTTTCCACTGTTTGTTTTTTTTTTTTTTCTTTTTCTTATAGATGAAATCTACAATGCAGAAAATTATTATTATGAGATAGAGGTCTACCCATCTTCCTGCCAGAAAAAATAAATCATGTTATTCAACATGCTAAAATTTGAAATAAAAACTACTAACTTTAAAGTCTGAAGTTTTCAGTATCAGAATTTAATTAAAAAAGTCCTTATTCAGTCATAAAATCAGTTTTTTTTAACTTTATATCAACAGCAACATATTGCACCTTTTTAACAGTTTATTTAACAAATAAAAGTCAAAGAATTAACTCACTGTGTGTGAGCTTACCCTTTTACTGTTTCCAATGCTTGCAAAGCTCAGGGAATACAAAAAGGCCTAAGAGCCACATCTCTACTGGCCTCAGCATCTACTGGACTGAACAATTTTGGCAATATGTTGTGACCACAGCTAGCCTTATTAACCATTAAAGGGATGCACTGAATAATTTCACCCTGAAATACCATTTTCTGTGTGTGACTTGGTTGGTGTTATTAGGAAGGAAGCATTAAAAATACCAAAATAAATGAACAGAAAAAAAAGAAAAATTCAGTCCAAACAAAATCCACCACAAAACCTTTGGCAAGATCAACATTACCATGAGCTGGGTTTGAAAGTCATGTCCTCTACATTGATTACACAGCACTTTACCCATCCAGGAAATCAAT
>JBAFSZ010000023.1:10777681-10790230 GCA_036919955.1 Melanotaenia pygmaea | reverse complement strand
TAAATTGTTAGAATTACTGTAAGAATAGTCCAGCACATTATTTTACTTATAGGAGGATAGTAGTGAACCATCAACCATGAATGAGTTTGATCAGTGGTCACTTAAGTATTAGGTGAAATAACAATGAAGAAAATCAGTATCTGAACTCATAGGAACATTTAATAGTGAAGCAGTATAGTTTCCATACACACATTGTGAAGGGAACTAAACAGCTACATAATCTCAAGAAAAATGCTCATCAGTGAAGCTAATTTGGGGGATAAAGGAAAAAAAAGGAGCATAAAGGTTAAACTGTGTGGATAAATGGAAAACTGTCACATGGTCTGATGAATCCGGATTCACTGTGATGTAGAGTGATGGGGGTATCTGTGTAAGAAGCAACATATGAAGCGCTCCATCCATTGACTGGATTGTGGAAGATTGGGGGAGCATCACTGTGATCTGGGGTTACTTCAGTTGTTCAGATTTATCTTCAGTAATTTTTTGTATCCAAAAATTTAATTTCATGGTCAAGCAGGTTTCCCAACTTCCACAGAGTTCCAAATCTTTAGGATGTGATGTAGGAGTCCATCTCTGCCATTAACAGTACAAGATCTTTGGGAAATATTGCATTAGTATTGCTGTGACATTACACTGGGTTGAAAGTTACTGATTACTAAAATAGTACAACAATCTAGGCCTGTAAATCATTCCTATTTATAGACGTAGGCATGATCCGTATACGATTTTATAAAACATTGTTATCATCTATCATGATGTATAATGATTATGCACTGTTATTATGGAAGTGCCTACAACTTACCTTACACAATGATTCCTGTCATATTGTTATCTATACTGCAGAAATATAACTTTCCTTTGAGGATTAAAGATATATAAGTAAACTGAACTGAGTTGCTTTGATTCTGTCTGGTCTTTTGTTTTTCAGGTGAAATGGAAGAACTAGAAGCCCAGTGGCTGACTGGAATCTGTCACAATGAAAAGAACGAGGTGATGTCCAGTCAGCTGGATGTGGACAACATGGCTGGGGTCTTCTACATGCTGGCCACAGCCATGGGACTCTCCCTCATTACCTTTGTCTCTGAGCATCTCTTCTACTGGAGGCTTAGATACTGCTTCACCGGCGTCTGCTCCGGCACGCCAGGGCTTCTTTTCTCCATCAGCAGGGTAAGGAACAATTTCTGTCAATGTGCTGAGTATTTGCATACCCAGACGTATTTTGCAAATATTTGTTAGCTCGTTTAATAGTTTGGCAGAGCAACAACTTAATTCAACATTAGACATATTTAAATTTTTAATCTTAATAAGAGACAACAGGAATATCACAGAAACATAAATTGAGCATGCAAATATGTAGCTGTGTGACTATTTGGGCCTGGGGTGTTCTTCTTACTTGGTTAGAAATGGTCATGATGAAGGCTATTAGGTGCGGTGAAGCACTGCAGCTTTACCAGAGACTAAAGCTACAGTATTGGGGTTGGACAGGCCTGTTTGCATTGTATTTTACATCATATGAATAGAAGAGTGGCATAGGCATGTTCTCACACTCAAGCAGAGACAGAGAGCTAATATTAAACTAAGACACTTACTGAAACAAGGAAAAGAAGGGAGAGCTGCACAGAGAAGGATGGGAGGGAGAGATGGGGATAGAGGCACGAGGAGGTATCACGAGGCAGCCCTGAATATCGACAAAAATAGACCCTAATTGCGGCATGTTTTTTAGGTGAAACCACAGCAACCAAGGTTTAATCAATGTATTCTCTCTCATTCTGCTAAAAGGTCAGTGTTCTCTGGTTGTCTGTGAGAACAGAAGACATGGACATGCATCCCTAAAAGCACTGCAGTGCTTCTGCACTATTTCTGAAGCAGTGTGGCTTTGTATGCAGAAGTTGTCAGAGGCAGAGAGGGGGTGAAACCAAACTTTAGTTAGGATAAAGTGAAGTTCTTAAAAAAATGTTAATTCAAAGCCATTTTTACAAGCAATATAGATTAAAATATACTTTTAGTGTCCTGAGTTTTTATGATAAGTTTAACAAATTACATGCTGAGCTAAAATGCCCTGAAACAGGGCTTTTTTTTTAACTGTGAAAGCTAAAAAATTGTGGCAATCTTTGTCAAATTTTTTGTTCCTTGAACAATATGTTTGCAGTAAAAGAAACATAAAACAAATACCAAGTATTTGTCGGATATTACTCTTTTTGGTTAGTGAGTTTTAATAAACTCTTCTTACTGAGCACTAGTTGATTTTTACACAAAAAATGTTTTAATACAGTCAAAGAATATAGATGTACTGTAAAATTAATGGAGCTCCCAAAGGGCTTGTTTCATTGCATTGCATCATATACCATATGTGTCCCTTTTCAAAAACGTAGAACCCTTGTTCTTTTGGTTTTGATGAACATATGCTGATACTGAAGGCCTTGGCTAGTTAAATTTATCTTTTTTTAATGTCTTTAGAATCGATTTTCAATTTATTCTTCTTATTACGTCACTGTCGTCTTGATTAAATCTGGCTGTTTTGAAGAGTTATATTTTAAATAAAACCATTTTCCATCTGTACGGGGCGCCTTAGTCAGACTTTCTTTGTGAGCAGCTGCATTTCCCAGACAATGAAAGATGGCCCCATTTCATAATGCTTCCAATATACAGTTTTACTATGATTTGTTGAGTCTCTGCCAATGTAATTCATTTTAATAAAACGTACAGTGCATGGATATATTTAGTTAAAACATATAGGTAATTGTTATTTATTTATTTACATTTTTACTGCGTGCATCTTTCTTTTTTCTTTTGTTTATCTCTCCTTCATTCTTATTTCTGGTCACTTTTCCCCATCACCGTTTGTGTTCATCCATGTATTTTACACAGGGAATCTGGAGCTGCATCCATGGTGTCCATATTGACATGAAGAAGAAGACAGATCTTGACTTCAGCCCTCAGGACAAAATGCTCAAGCTCATTAAATCTGCCAAACAGATGACCAACATGTCTAATCTGGGTGGCTCCCACATGAACTCACCCAAACGAGAATTCATGCACTCAGCTGGCCCCATGATCATGGACATGATGGCAGAGAAGGGCAACTTCATCTATGCTGACAACCGCAGCTACGCTCCTAAAGATATGATCTATGGGGACACCGGTGACCTGCAGTCCTATCTTGCTAACCGCCATAAAGACCACCTTAACAATTATATCTTTCAGGGCGGCCAGCATCCTCTGACCCTGAATGATGCCAATCCAAACACAGTGGAGGTAGCAGTGAGTGCTGACGCAGTCCAGACCAATGCCAAGCCACCGCGGACGCTGTGGAAGAAGTCAGTGGACACACTCCGTTCTGCGCCCCCAGGGCCGATGCCTGACATGCTAATGCCAGACCCACGAATGTCGATGAAGACGCAGCGCTACCTCCCTGAAGACACAGCCCACTCCGACATCTCCGACTGTTCAAGCAGGGCAGCCTCCTACAAGGACCCAGAAAACAACAAGCACCTGAAAGCCAAGGACAACTTAAAAAAAAGATCTGTGACGTCAAAATACCCAAGGGATTGCAGTGAGGTTGAGTTGTCCTACTTAAAAACTAAGCAGGTCAGTGGCGGAACCAACCAAACTGGAAGAGGAGGAGGAGGAGAGAAAATCTACACAATTGACTCAGACCGAGAGCTGAGCCTCCATTCAGACCCTATTCACTACCGCGAGAGTCACGGTCTTGCTGCAGAGGATTTGGATTACCCTGAAATTTACTCCGACCACAGTGACAACTACAGGAAGTGTGAGCAGCCCATCATTCATCTGAACTCCTCACCTTTGCATCACACAGACTCAGATCTCTTGCCAGACTCAGCTTACTCTAAACACTACAGCCTGAAAGAGAAAAACCTTTCCCTATCTCCTCATGAATCCATTGATCGCTACAAACAGACACACTGCCGTTCCTGCTTGTCCAAAGTGACTGCTAGCTACCCACCAGGAGGGCCATACACCCCAGCTGCAACTTCCTCAACCTCTGGCACACGCTCACCTTATAATCGCTGTGAGGCATGCCTCCACACAGCCAACTTGTATGATATTAGTGAAGACCAGCTCCTTGCAGACCCCTTGGTCAGTCCCACCTTGCACCACCAAGAGCAGCAGCAGCCAGATGAAATGTTTGGTCTGTACTGGCCACAAACAGATGGGCCGCATGTCCAAAAGAGAAACCGCTTGAGGTTGAGTCGTCAGCACTCCTTTGACAACATCATGCTTGAAAAGCCCAAGGATGTAGACCTAGGTCGACCAGCACGCAGTGTCAGCCTCAAGGAGAAAGACCGCTTCTTGGACTCTGCATCTGACTCGCACTATGCGAACCTCTTCGGCATGCGTCCCTACTCTGGCAGACTGTTTGGCACTGGATCCAAATCAATGCTATTTAACCACAATCTTCAGGAAAGCAAGAGGAGCAAGTCCCTGTACCCGGCCCATGGCTCAGAAAACCCTTTCCTCAGCCACTCGCTGAGGGATGATACCAGCAGCAGACTGGTTCATGGGCGTAGCTCCTCTGATATTTACAAACAGCTGGCAGTAGGTTCTCCTGCGGCAGCCCTAGGAGCAGCCCCCATCAAAACACGCAATGATGCGAACAATCTCCGCTCTTCCGTTAAATCCACCTCTTCATACTGCTCAAGGGACGGGCGGATAGCTAATGACATGTACAATAAAGAGCATGTGATGCCTTACTCAGCCAATAAGACTAGTGCATACCCAGGCCCACGGGGTGTCCTAAACTCAGCCCAGTTCAGCAATAGACGGGTGTATAAGAAAATTCCCAGTCTGGAGTCAGATGTTTAGTTGATATAAGAAATATTGTGTTCTCTCCTTCTTACTCCTCTCTGGGTTTGTATTATAATTTATCAACTATGTTATCCACTAAGGGATGCCATAGCCACACTACGTTTTTCTTCTTCTCTTTGACATTGTAATTGAAAAGAACTGCCCATTTGGGTGCAAAGGTATTATTGCTTCTCTCTTTACAGACGATATCACCATCTCTGTCCATTCTTTCCCATTTACCAACGAGTTGGCTGCATTGCCAGCACTCTGCCACAAGGTTTACATGGTTAGGAAGATGCTAGGAGACATGTATCCCCAGGTTTTAAAAAGGGGGAGGAAATGGAGCAGTTCCATTACTTGTACTGGAAAGCTTAAAGTATTGTGGAACACCTGCAAAAGTTGTTAGGGAACGACCATTTGATAGGGGCTTAAAATGTTTGAGGAACCAGTTAAGGAGGGATGAGTAGCAGAGTAGGACTCAAAGACAGACAAAACAGCCACTGTTCTCGTTCCTCTTTTTCTTTTCCACCTCCTCTGTCAGGTGTCGGGCTCACTAGTTGAGGCAAAGAGGCCTGACAGGGAGACCAGATGGGTGGGCCAGACATGGAGGCATCCCAGGAGGGCAGAGGTGTCACAGTGAGCTAGTCCAACGGTCTGCTGCTTGTTACTCTGACAAATATGGCTACTCAGACACCTGCTAGTGGAGGAGGAGAGACAAGGAGGAATGAAGTGAGTGGCTGTATGACAAAATGGATCAACTAGTCATTTGTTGCAGATGGGGGCTACGAGTTTAGTCAGAATGTGGTTTGATGTGTTAAGCCCATACTAAGAGACAGCACAGAGAAGAGAAGAAGGGAGTAATGTAGATGCTATTAAAGAATAATGCTTACAGATTGATGGAAATGACTGATAAAAAGGGAAAGAAAAGTAAGAAAACCTGAGGCAAATGATGGCCATTTCATTTGTGGCTCTGCACATAGAAAAATAATTGCAAAGTATTGCTTTTTTATTCTACTGAGCTATAAGATTTATAAGGGATTCTGGCATCTGGATCCCCCTATGTAGGATTTTAGTGTTTGCTTATTTGGTAGCACAATAGCCATTAGTTTTACAACTTCTATCTCACATTTGCTTTCTTTTTTTTCTTTTTTTTTTTTTTTTTTTTTTTGAAAAAGCATAAATAACTGAAAAATATCATCAGGAATAATAGATTTTTTTGCATGTGTTGATTTCTTTCTGTGTCAGAGAAGAGAAAATACAAAGTACACTGTCAGATACATATTTTACGTTTTTTCGAAAGGGGCTAAGTCTTGCCAGATGTGGTGGATGGGTATTTGTACAATCAAAACTTTGATCCTTGACCTTTGTGCTTAGTAAACCTGTGACATGCTATGGCTGCAAAAGAGCATGGTGGCGATGGAAGGGAAGAGAGCAAAGCTTATATTAACAAGGGAGAAAAGGATGACAACTGTGTCCATCATCAAATTGTTGGAAGTGGACATTGAAGTGTTGTTTTGTTTTTACATTTCTTTTTGGTCTTATGACCTCCCTGCCAATGACAAACAGGGTACTTAGCCATGAAAAACACTGACGATTCCTACCTTCTTTCCTCCTTTCCTTCCTTTATCAACATTAACACATAACCAGTGTGTTCAATAATGAAAGAAAACATGACTTGTTTTTATTGTTTTCTTTTAGATTTTATTTGGTTTTGTGTAAAGTTTACTTTTGACGGGTTGGTGCAGCAGTATCAGTGATATGTAGTATTTAACCACTACTTTCTAAATGGGGATCATGTTTAAGAGTTTTTAATAATCCATTTGCATGTTGATTTCCAATCAACCAGGGTTTTATGAGGATATGAAGACTCCTTGAGATGGATCCCTTGTTTACCTTTGTAGTGGTGTTTGGGTGGGATGTGGGAAGGGGTGGGTGGGAGAAGCTGGGTGGGACCGAGGAGGCTCCATTGTTATGTACTCATTAATCACGTATCCATCTGTGAAAGGTTTGCGTGCACAGTGGAACTTGGGTAAGCTTGAAATGTTAAACAGAACATTTGGTTCTTAATCCGATTGTTTAGGCATTTGTTTGTTTTATTTGATCTTAGAAAAGGATTGCAGAAAAGACTTTGCACATATTTCCATTTCCACTTGTGCCCATGATACACTTTTTAATTTTTTTTTTTTTTTTTCTTTTGTAGAATTAAGATGTACACATTGTACAGTTGAGAAAAAAAAAATCCTGAAACCATCTTAACTTTATTGATTGGATTCACAAAGCCAAATTACATTAAATGAAATACCTCAGGAGGATTCTGCGCATTTTGGAGGAGCAGTGGCATCAGGACATGATGTTCGGTGGGTTTTTTAATAGAAAATAAAAAAAAAAGACAAAAAAAAAAAAACAAAAAAAAGTGGTAGCCACAAAGCAGAATCAAACTTTTCTCCTTCTGATGTTTACCAGTCCAAGGTCTTCCAGTTCGGCTCTGTGCCAGAACTCATGCAACCCAAGGAAATCAAGCAGAGGAAGAGATGGAGGGAAAGAGGGGATACTGGTGTGGGGCTGGGGGTGTTTTTGCACAGCATGAGGTGTGTTTTGTGCAGTTCTACAATTTGCCAAACCAAACTTACATTACACCCCCCCCCCCCTCCCCCCCCCAAACGAAAACATATGGACTCTCTCTCTTTCTCTTTCCTCTCCATGGTTTTCAATTGGAGTTGACTGCATTAGCCACTGTGTTTCAATTTAAGCTCCATCTTTAACATTTTTAATGACCACTGTCTTATCACTGTTTTGTACTCTTGGGATACAACAGTGAACCTCTCCTTGATTCCCAATCAGCTTACCCAATGCTGACTGAAGAACAACATTTCTCCTTTTTTTGCATCTTTATCTGCATATTTATTCTTATCATATTTATCTCCACATGCTGCTTGCATAAGCTGATGAGTGAACAATATGCACATGTAAAAATATCTAACAGCACCATTGTGTTTTATGAACTGATAATTTGTTCAGTTTGTTCAACTCTTACAAAACTTTCATGTAAACTGATGCTGTTTTATGTTCAAACACACACAAACCTGAACGCTCTCAGACACACCCTTGTGATGACAACCCTGCTCTTTTAATAGCAAAAATGTATTTTAATTACATTTAATGATAAATAATGAGGTGATGGCATGCAACCCTAGATGTAACGATTTTTATGTTCCTTTTTTTGTTTATGTTTTTGTTTGTTCATTTTGGTTATGATGTTATGATCAATAATACGTTGTAACCGGGTGTGAGTATATACATATTTGAGAGAAAAAAAAATATCTGTGTTTAACACAATGAAAATTGCTGCTGCTGTTTTGGGGGAGAAGTCGAGGACCCGACCCCTGTGCAGCTTCCTTATTGGCCACCTGGTTTTTATCAGACCACATTTTGTCCACTGAAGGGGCAGGTCGGGGGTCAGGGCTTGGCTTGCTATGGCGGGACATCATTGCTCTTCCTCCAGTGGCAGGTGAGAATTACTGTATCACCAGCTCTGCTTCTCTCTTCCCTCTCCTTCATGTGTAGTCAGGACTTCAACTGTAAAGAAGATAGAAAAAACAACCCTCTACTTTGAGTCTGCTATCCCTCCAAAGATACAACGCATCTTTCTTTATTGTTTGCTGTAAGAATAGAGCTTTTTTTTAAAAAAAAAAAACTAATACTTCCTCAAAGACTTTTAAGGAACTATTTTGAATATATTTAGAAATGACACCTGTAAACATCGCTTGTAAATTCATACTGGAATAGATCATCATGGAGAATTATAAAGAGTAAAAACAATATTTTTTGTGTGAATTTCACAAGAGCTCTTCTGTACAGTGGCACTGTTTATCTCTCTCTCTTTCTATCTCTTTCTCTCTCTGTAGAGCGACTAGAATAAAATTTCACCATTCACAAGGCTTGCTGTCCTGTCAGAATGTCCTGTCACAACAGGTTTTCCTCACCTTGTAAAAAAGTAATCTCTTTTGTCAGGTGAAGACAACAGATGATCGGAATGGAAATGAAAGAAAACGTCGGCTGATTCTTCACCGATTCCATTTATTTTGTAGCTAAATGTGTTGATACTACACTTATATCTCTGCAGGTGGCACAGACTCGGTTGGTAATCTTAGGTTTTTATCAAGAAGATCATAGTAATAAGGCCATCTGCTTGTCGTTACTCTGATTCTTATTTCTGCCTTCGTGTGCAGCTTGGTGTATAAGCTTTACACCGTCTCTTTTTTTTCAGTAATAATGTTTGAATCTCACACTACTTTTTTAAGCTGTAAGTGTTATTTCATACCTGTGGCCAGATAAATAAAACTGATTTCATGAACAAAAATCATTTGCACAGCCAAAGGGAGAAAGTGCTTTCTGCCTTTGTGCGTATGTCAATTTTCTCTTTCGATTCTTAGCTACTTACTTCATGAATATGAAAACACTGTTAGCAACACAACCCAACAGGGCAATGAGTATGGTTACATGCATAGTTGCTGAGATGTGGTTAAGAGTTCTATATGGCCATTTAGAAAATTTCAACCATCGTTGTTGAACTAACGTTTATGCAAAGGACGATGATTGAGTTTCTGATCTGTGGACTGTGTGAGTAAATGTTCACCATAAATGCAAGTATAACCACATTTACTGCAGAAATGGCTTAATATTCTTAAACATGAGATCCCCAATTGGGGAATGTTGAGAACAGATGGTCAGACTTTGCCAAAATGGCCATTTTGGAGACCTCGCCTGAACTATCTGTACTAGTACCTCTTTGATTATGTTCTGCTTTACTTTATAGGAGCTTTTGCACACAAAAGGTTTACATATTAGACTGTGAATTGATAGAGATTTAAAGCCTCAGCTGAAACATTCCAAAGGGATGTTCAAATTAGTTTATTTACCCGGAATAAAAATACATCACATAGAATGGCTTATCTGAACCATCCACCAAAGGGAAAAACAAACAAACAAAAGAAAAATCACATTCACATTCATGTATTTTTTTTTTTTCTTGAAATCCTAGAAGCTTTTTAATTTGTTCTATGTTCCAACTTTATTCATTTCTTACCTTGAGTGTGTATACTGATATTTAGATATCTTAACAAATCTTACAAGGGTTTTAACAATGACTCGTATTTAATCAGGTTTCATATATTTTTAAAGTTGATGCAATATTTGAGCAGAGGCCTAAAAAAATAGGCACAGGGATCAAAGGGTTAAAAGATCATAAGCTGGCATGTGTTATTTATAATTTATGAAGTGCTTTGTTGTTTGACAACAGAAGATTTAGGATATATATATATGTATATATATATATGTATATATATATATATATATATGTATGTATGAAGTGTCTATATCTACAAGATGATGCAAAGAGTGAACTGTGGACCTTGTCTAGAGAGGACGTTTTTTGCTAAATAAATTTCTAATCTCAATGAGACTTTTCCTGTTAAGATAAAAGCAATAATATATGACAATATATAATAATAGATCTCTTTGGCCCATTTAAGTTCAGATGAATCTATGCATAGAGAAATTATTCAGCCTTAATAATTAATTAATTCAGCCTATCAGAGCTTTAAATTCAGACTAACTAAATAGCATGCAATTTAAAAGTCTGGTTTTTGTCAGACTAAGTCAATTACTGTTTGTTTGTTTGTTTGTTTTTTTGTTTTGTTTTGTTTTGTTTTGTTTTTGTTTTAGATTTATTGATTATAGAATTACAGGCAGAACAAAACTGCTTATGGGGAGTAAGAGAGATGATCAGCACTGCAAGTTAAGAGTAACAAGGTTAAAAGGTTCAAAAAAGGCTTAGAGGCTCATCAGTTCAGACGGCCTAAAAATGGGATAAAAACTCAACAATAAAGAAAAGTAAGGTTCAAGATTACTTTTATTAATAACCATGGTTCGATTTGTTTTGAACAGACAGACAGGTACTTATTTGAGTTAAAAGACAAAACAAAGACCAAAAAAAAAAAAGGAAATGGCCCATTGTTCCACCATCCACCCATGTAGCAGTAAGAACACAGAATTTAAAAGTCACAACTAGCGCTAAAGAATAAAGATACTGCCTCTCATAGAGCTCAGTGACAGCAAAGGAACAAAGCTTTTTTTTTTTTGTTTTTTTTGTTTTTTTATAATGCTTTGTCCTGCACCTTAGGACTAAAAACCTGGGAGGGAGGCTGGATAGGACTTTACCCCACCAGTCAGGTGACTGAACCATCTCACTATTTGGTTAGGTGAGTTTTTCTCTGTAACAGAGGTCTGACCAAACCATGCCACCATGAAAATAGTTCAAAAGGAGTCAATAAAAGAACAATAAAACAAATCAAAATTGTTCGGTCAATGAGGAAAAAAGGGCAGCAAAGTCGAAGATGACCCTTTAGGCAAACAGGTTTGCAGTTTTCATCAAGTTCAATTCTCAACTTCTATACTTGTAACAGATGGGAACACTGCTTGAATATATGGTTATATAGGCATACATGTAGACGATCAAGAGGAAGACACAGATGTACAAATGGAGTATGCCTAAACAGCCTTAGTATGCCTCAAGCTGTGCTCATGCTCACCACATTGGTCATTGCACAAATGAATTGTTGATAGTGCTTCAGGCATGCTGAAGCACTGTAAACTTCGCATAACCCAACAGCTATCTTATGCCACAAAGTTAATATGAGCAAATGTTTGCTCAATTTATTGATGTAGCATTAGGAAAGTCTTCTTAAACTTGATAAGCCGCCATCTATACATACTGCTGTAGTTATTTATGACAGTGATAAAATATGGCATTATAACAGATGATGATAAAATAAGTAAAAATGAATTTCTCTGAAAACCTGTCTGAAAAAAAAAATATTCATTTATTAATTAATTTATTATTGAAAATAATCATCAATGACAATAAGTAATGACAAACAACCACAAACAGTAAAACCACCCCCCTAAAAAAGACTAAAAAAAAACTTGCTAACCAACACCATAGGAGCAAAGGGAAATGTATACTCCAACAAATAAAAATAAAGAAAGCAGGGAATAGAAAGAATAATGGGAAATAACTTTTATATATACTTATATAAAGACCTCAACTGTGCACAGTGTGTAAGCAGGTAGGGGGAGCCTCTGTATGAATGGGTGTGTTAACGAATATTGTCTGTAGTCTGTGTCTGTTTTATGTCTTGGGAGATGAAGGATCTATAAGAATGCAGATTTTCAAAGATACAGAATGCACAGCTATAATCAGGGAGCAAATTACAATAAATAACTGAAGAAAGAGAAAAATAAATATCCAGGAAGAGAGGTTTTCACTCAATAATAGAAGCTCCTTAATCGGTAAGCCTTGATGCTCATAACATCCATTTTAAAAGTAAAGGCACCTTTCTTTTCACTGAAGGAAGAGCATAAAGGACATCACAGGCATTTTTCAACAAAAGGATGTTTTTATTCTGTTTACCAATCAGCTTCCTCTACATCAATCTGATGTAGTAAAGTTCAAACATCATAATAAACCATCTGTTGTGTCAGATTACTGTAATTCTTCTCAGATGATGCAGATAAAGCATATTAATCACAAACACCAACAATCTCTTAACCAGCTTGGCTTACTTATCTCTTATTCAACAGTATTACAATAAATCCTTTTTTTTTTTTTTTTTTTTTTTTTCTCCCAGGTGTACTTTTCAAAGATGGAAGGGTTTTAAACTGGCATGAAGTTACCACAGC
>JBAFSZ010000023.1:10754994-10769895 GCA_036919955.1 Melanotaenia pygmaea | reverse complement strand
ATTAATCAGTCTGTCCAATACTGAAAGACAGGAAACAAAGGAGCTCCCTTAAGTTCAGGAAGTAGTGGAGTTGTGCACAGAGCCCATTTCTTTTTTAGTTGACTCAAAAATGCCTTGCATCTGGTTGCCATACTCTTTAAAGTTTTCTCTTACTTTAGTTTGGAAATTTCTATTCCATCAATCCGTTTTTGCACACACTCTCTGGGCAGACAAAATCTCTCACGCAGGCATAATGGATAAAGTTAAGTTCTGCTTTACATAAAATAATGGAGCTCAGTCCCCCACCTCCCCTCCCCCTCTTTCTCTCTGCTAGGGATAAAGAAAACAGAGGGAGAAAAGAGCCCATGGGCAAAAGCAACAAAACACGCAGCAACAGTCCAATGTAGGCTAGCATCAGTGAATGTGTGTATACACTTTCAAGGCAGACTTTTATAGAAGCAAACTACAGCTGTGTCGTAGGCATAACATATGAAGTTTCTTTCTCTTTATAGTGGGAGTGTGGGGGAATTTGACTCATCTGTTTTGACTGTTGGAGCATAATCATGTGCATCTTTTGTATCCTAAACTTGACCTTTAGTGTTATGCATCTCAATAAAGGGACCCATTAATCATTGCAGCTGCCTGAAACATGCCTGCAGGTAATTAGCTCTGTGTTTGAGCCCATCTGAATGTACAGTAATGAGATAGGAGTTATGCAAACTGGCTTTTTGTTCTTTCTCACAACTCCATCGTTCATTTCCAGTCACGAATTTAGTTACTTTCCAATCCTGACTTTGGAAATTACAGATTGTATCTGATCACAATGACAGAATTTCTTTTAACCAAAGAAGGCAGACGTTTCAGTAGGTGGAATGGCTGCTGCCATAGAGACACTCTTTAGAGACACAAATTATGACCTTGATTAAAGACACCACAATATATGTGTTCCAGGTTAGCAGCCATTAGTATAAAGTTAAAAATGGTGGTTGATCCTCTGACATCTCTGCTTTATTTAAGATTTCATACATGGATTTTGATGCAGAGCTTTTGAAAAGCCAAGACATATGGTCCTGATCAAGCAAACATGAGCAATTTTATTTATTTGTCTATTTAAGTTTTGTTGTCCATACAGAACAGTTTGTTTCTTCAGACCTAAGGAAGAAGTTCCCCACATAAACCTTTCACAAAAGACTGCTTTGCAACTGTAGAACTGTATTAATATCAGAATTAAAGAGGGGGTTCTCTGACGTTTCCATGTTTTTTTTTATTAGCAAGGTAAAAGAATTCCTGGTTATCTACTTGGTTTGCATTTCCACTGCAGCACAAAGTTCAAGAAAATTTAGTCTAGCACACACTCCTGCCCCTCAAGAATTAAGTGGAATCTGAAAAGTCCTACCCCTCTAGTAGGTGCTCTCTTCAGGGAAAGTTTTGGGGGTGGAAATGTTTTTTTTTCTTTGTTTTCTTTTTAACCTAAGTAAGATTGGTGAAAAATCCTGGGTAAATTAAAAAAAAGATCCTGCAGTGGAAAAGGAGCTAATATTGGTCATATTCATTGTGGTATTGCTTGAATGAGACTTTTTTCTGTCAGTGCCATAATGGCATGACTTGTCTGCACAGAAAACCAAAGAAACTGCAGGTTGACACAGAATGTTAAAAGTCTTTATTACCACAATCTCTAAATTCAACCTCACAGGAACAAAGTGTTGTGAGCTGTTTTAAGGGTAAAGAGAAGACTAAGAACGTGTTCATCTAAGCGTGTACATGTGGAATCCCATTTGTCCTTGCATATGAAGCCTCTTCCTTTCTAAACATCTTTTTATGACTGCTTATTGGAATAAAATGTTAAGTAATAGTTTGCCCATGGGCATGTTAGCCTAAGTGTGCCTACCCCATTACATTGCCCTCTGATAAAAAAAAAACAAAAAAAAAAGCTAATTATATATCAGGGTAATCACTGACACGGGCTAATTATTTGTCTGTAAACGTGGTCATATGTTTCAAGTTACTCCAACTGTGTGTGCTCCTCTCTGATATGAACGGGGACAATGCAGGTGTGCAGATATGTGAACACCCGGATTTGATTAATAATATGAAGCTTGATTGTGCTATACAAAGTGGAGACAAAGGTGTTAATTGGCCTGTGTGTGTGCATTTGCACGCACATGTGTGTAAAATGTTTGCCCATGGAGAATCACAGTGCTTAAATAACACAATCAAAAAGCGTGTGGATCAGCCATGCAACATGCAAGCACACACTCACAGTACACTGCAAATATGACGCAGATGGTGTAAATCATAAGTCTATATCCTTTCATCTTTAACTTCATGTCCAGACAGGTTGAGATAGATTTTTATGTTTTTCTTGAGTGCATATGTGTTTGTTTGTAATGAATGGATCGCAGCACTTAGCTGCACCTTTCCACATTCTAATCAGTGATAGAGTGTTAGATACACAAGGCGAGATCAGTTTCAGATGAGGGAGCCGAGGTAATAATGTGCACAAAGTGTGTTTGTCCATGTGACTCTCATCCCTGCTGACTTAAGCAATTCTAATGAAGACTTATGTGGTGAGACTTATTTGGGTATCTGGGACAGCCGTTCAGATGAGTTGCTTGCTGGCTGAGACACACATTTGATTCCTTTCTCCTTTCATCTCCCATCTACCCTTTTATATTATTTCTTATATTTCTGTCTCTTGTTGTCCTTCGATACCTCTGAGGTGTCCAAGATGAACACAGACCATATGGGCAGAGCAGAATCAGCAACACTACCACCAAACTATTATTCCGCCAGTTAACATAAAACATTCATTAATTTTCTCCTCTGTTTGACAGCAGAAACACACACACACACACACACACACACACACACACACACACACACACACACACACAGAGAGACAAGGTTCCTCTAAAAGTATTCATCCATCAGTGATACAGCCTTGATCAAAACACTAAATATCTTTCATGCAGACAGTGTCCTTTAACTGAAAGAGTATACAATTCCCTTTGACTATCAAAAATGTCCACCTTCATGATGCCAGATGAATGATATGTTGGAAGGTTTAATAAAAGTTCCTCCAATACTGCTGCATCAAATGTAAAGAGGATGGTTCATACCAAAACAAACAACTTTGATGCAGTCCATTTTATAAAAGCTGAACCCCATATACCTCTCACCCAAAATATAAAAAAAAACTTTTAAAGATATGTAATTGTATGAACTCACATTTGAGTGTTTACTATCTATATGTGTGTATCTGTTTTTTTTAAAATGGTCCCTGCATGCAGAGTGTGTCTGAGTTAGTCTCCTTTAATGTCCACTTTGTGAAATCAGGTACATAAATTCTATGTGATACAGAGAGAGAGTGGGGACACAGAGGGCAAGACATGTACAGCTCCATGCTGCCACTGATATGCTCATCAGTGTGTGATTGTTTGGGAAAAAAGGGAAGCACAGTGTGTAAATTCATGATAAAAAGCACCGTATTATTTTTTGTGTGGATGGTTGAATGAGTAACACATCACAAAGAGCTTTTTAGAACCCAAATCAGGTTAAGTTTGGACCATTTACCATTAACAGTGAAATGAGTATAATTTGGCACCTCTTGTCTTCTTCTGATTGAATCCTCGGAAAATCATTACAGAGCACCAGCATAGGATGGAAGGACACTAACAGCTGTTGATGGGTGAACAGAGAGCTGTTACAGAATAGATTGGGATCCCTCCACAATCAATCAACATAGGCAGTGGTTTGTGACTTTTTCTTGTCTCTTAAATATCAAATTTGTCACGCCATCATCTTTGTGGGAGAGTTAAGAGGGAAAAGAATCAGATTTTTCACTATTTAGATGGCATTGTGGATGTACGTCTGTGTCATACAAGTGGAAAAATTTCATTTGAGCAGTTACTAAAAATCCTGCCAGTAAGAGGAGTTTCATTACAGATCCCCTTCAGCATTTTTACCAAAATCTGTTTCCCCAGTGTCCCACGCTGTTCCCTCCAATTTGTAAAAAATGCAAAACTCTGGAGGAATAAACAGTAATAGGAGGGAGAAACAGAAGCGAGTCTATTATGTATATGGGTAAATGTCACTCTCAATTCATGTTTCTTTCAGTGTCTCTTTGTTTTAAATGTCAGAGTATTTGTGCATATTAATGTGCAAGTAATCATTTGTTAACACTGTTATTGTTTACAATTCTCTGTGGGTTTAAATAGATATTTCAAATGTGGGTACACCCCCAAAAACAAGCCGATTAAATCCTTTACCGCTGCCAGTAGCAGTATGCTTATCCTCAGAGCTCTGGGGATTCATTGTATTCAGAACCAGTCCAAAAACTAAGTGTCTCCCAAGAGAGTAACTACTAAACCCTACACTGTTTTGTATAGACAGGCTTGTCATTCAGGTATATGAATCACATAACATGGACAAAACTATCTACTGAATGTGTTTTTTAACCACTATAGCAAGTAAGCCTAACAATAAAGAAAGAGAAATGCTTCTACATGCTTAGTCCATGAGCATGAAGTAATCAGTCTTTATTACCAGCTGACCAGTAGGAGATAACTAACAATTGCACGTGATTAATGCTTTAGTGTCCTGGTAATAAATGAAACAAGAAAACAACAGCTAAACCATTTGGGCTAAAATTTATGGTGATGGTTAACCTCAATTTAGGAAGCATGGGAACAGAACAGGTAAACTTATATGCTATGTACTGTAAGTGGTCTAATGTGTTATATATGCCACCTAAAAGTGGTATACCTTTGGGTTTTTATTAAAGCTGTTAAAAATATGTTAACGGTGCTAATTAATGTAATTAATTGCGTTAAAATTTTAATGCATTTAACGCATCCGCAGCATCCATCATTAATGATGGCAAGGCATGGAGGTGTCTAGAGACAAGATGGAAAAAGACTGGATTCAACTGGCACTATACATGGATTTGAGGGTATCAAACCCGTGAGAGATAATGATGTTTTACCATGCGCACTTTACTGGTGAGAGGGTTCAACACCCGCACTTTTCCCGCATTTTTTAAAAACAACTTTTCACATAGTTTGCAAAAAACGCCACTGCTCTGGCTAGTTGCACTCTGCACAACGTGGAAGCCTCCTCCTCTCCTCCTCCCTCCTATTGTGAATCATGATGGCTGTCAGTGATCAGCTGATCGGTTTTTCTGCCGCTAGCACTGTCTCGCTTGTTGCATTTATTGTTCAGCTTAAAGGGACAAAACTAGCAGTCCATGGTTCACACAGTGTTGTTCTAGCTAAAGTAAACAACATTTATCGGTGTCATGTTAATTAGATCCATGTCACTATCACGGAAACAAGGGCATGTCTTCTCTAAATCATTAGTGCTGTACAGATGTTAGAGACACAGGTCTGATCATTTACGGGCCATTAATGGGAAAGACATTACAAACAGGTTCTGAGATATAAGTCAGGGGAGCTCTCCTCTCCAATAAAGTAGCTGACAGGGGGTAGAAAGGATTTATACTTTACATATGCAGGGGCGGATCTAGAAAAATTTAAAAGGGGGCCAGGCGAGGTACTGACTAGGAAAATGTTGGCACAGATGAGATATACTTTTTAAGGTCTTGATTTTTTGTAATACTGAACTGATTATTACAACCAAAGTGGTCATCTGCCCAAGTAAATTACTTGAGTTTAGATAAACCCAAGTAAGCATTGGTTTGCTCTTTCTGTTGATGCAATACAATAAAAACGGGATATTTCAGACATAATAAAGCCTAATAATAAGTAGCTGTGAATCGTGATTGATCATGTCTAAATAATTTGTAAGCTATGATTAATCTGACAGCCATAGTTTTTTAATATTATATAGCACTTTTCTAATCATGTTGAAAAACCAAGCACTTTAAAAGGCAAGCAATTCTATTCACAAAACGCATATTCAAATTGTGATGTAGCTGAGTTTTCATAATAGCCTTTATGCACCATTATACATTTTCAATGCCATTTAAAATAGCAATAAGCTTGTGAACAGCTGAAGCTCTGCGTTATTACAACTTTACCATACAGAAAGAGTGTAAAGTAATCAATGTGACTTTTTAACATCTAAATTTAATTTTATTATGGTACAGTAAAAACTGAGATCAATCTGAGGCCAAATGCTTACATTTAAAAGTTTCAAGGAGGAAGAGGAAGTGTCCAGGTGTCCACGCCAAAGAGCTGGAGAATTATTATTCTTATTTAAAAATAATTTACCTTTGTAAAGTGTGTTTGTACTTTTAGGTTGTAAATAATCTAAGACATAACAAAATGGGTAAAAGTAAAAAGAAAAAAAAAAACAATAAAAAAACAATAAAACTAACCTAAACAACATAAATAGTATTCACAGGTTTGGCGGTGCACTGCTTTTTCTTCTTTTTTTCAATAAAAGCTTGAATTTTTGGCTCTGCAGAAGGATTTTTCATCTGACTCATGGGACCACCTTTTGTCAAGTTTGAACTTTCTCAGCTGGATTCTTCCCCACTTAAACACATCCTTCCTTCTATCCCTATCCTCCCATAAGTGATCCACCCTGCTCCACTCTGTGAGTACATTTCCACAGCAAAAATGTCCAGGGTAATTAGCAGTGGATTGGTTATCTCAGCTGAGACCTTTCTGCCAAGTTCTTTTAGTTATGATGTTCAGAGTAGCAAAACTTTGGAGCAGTGTTAGAAGCATTAAGGCCTTTAATGATTAATTTAAACTGGTTAGATGCATCAAACTTAAAAAAAAATGTCAAACTATTGACTATATGGGAGAAAATGTTTATTTCTTTTAACCAAATCCTTCAAATCTACTTGTATATATGTAATTTCGTTGCACTTGTTGCATTACAAAGTTCTACGCATATTCCTGTTTTCTGCTTCCTGTTTTCGTATTTCCTGAGTATTTTATCTAATTTTGCTTCATACTGTAGTCATCCTGTAGCCAGTGGGATTTTAGTAGTGTACATAAGGGCAAGATTTCAGGTACTCTCATGTTGAGAAATACTGGATGTTAGGATTGAGATCCTGTGGGATCTCTTGCAGGAGTGCCCATGAGTAGGTAGTTTTACTGTTGCTGTGTGCTCAAAAAATAAACTGCTGGTCCTAGAGTAACAATGATTCTGATACTTCATTTTAATCAGTCTTGGAATGAACAAATTAAATGGAGAGGAAGAAAAAAAGACTTTACAGTAAAAATACATAGCTTGGTTAGTTTGTCAGAAAAGCTGAAACTGGAATGAAATTTGGAAGTTATTAACACCCTTTCACTTGTGTTTTATTTATTTTAAGACTAATTTACGTGTTGATTGCATTTATGATAAATTGACTCTACTTAAAGAGCACTTTTCTAGTAATATGTTGACAAGTCATGATCATCAATTAAGCAAGTATAAGGTTAAGTGATGGAAGAAAAAAAAGGAAAATCTAGGCTTCTCTATTTTGGCTACCAGTCCTTCAACCTGACCCCATATAAGCAGAAAAAAATGGATGGGTGGAAGGATATCAGTGGTGAATTGACACACGGTACACATATAAATGATTTTTGGACTGTTTTTCTCCGGATTTTCTATCTTCCCAACCTCGGCAAACGTTTGATCATAGTAAAATTTCCTTGTCCAATCATCATTTGGTCTGTGGTGTGTTACGAGCCAGTTTGTCCTGATAATCCGCTCTGAAATGGGTCGTAACCGACAATTGGGAATATTGAACATGTTCAATATTTCAGAGCCAATTTCTGAGGAACACCGACGACTCGGTTGGGGCTGGGGAACAAGCAAATAAATGAAGTCCGTCTTCATGCTGTCTCCAGTCTGTATTTATGTATTTGTTAACAATAGTCGCATGACCACCACCATTCCCTCGTCCTATATATTCGCTGCTGTGTGTTGTGTTTTCCGATTGTTACTATGTTTCTTCTTCTTTGTTTTTTGCCGGTTGTTGCTATGCTTCTTCTTCTACGTTTCAACGTTTATCCGATTTGGAGGACTAGATTATAGATGAGTTTCAGGACACCATCATTATGTGTGTGTTGTGTTGTGATTAGATTTTTGGCGCATACCACAAACAGTACAATCCAATCTGTTTTTTATCATCACGTGTGAGAACTCAACCAGACAAAAAATCTCATGAGAGCCTAAAGAGGAAAACTTTTACAGTTTACGAAAAAATTGAAATTTTTTTCTCATAACCTTAACCTTGTCAAGTGAATGTATAATATTTAAGGATGAATCAACTAATCAATTTGACAAAAAAAAACACACAAAGTTGACTTTTTTTTTCACATGAGATTTATGTCTTATTGTGCAGAGCTGTGCAGTTTCTGACACTGCGGGCCCCTGAGTGGGGCCCTTAACCCCTAACTGCTCCCCGGGTACCGGATTCTGCCATGGCAGCCCACTGCCCAATACTAAAACAATGCCCATATAAAACTGAGATTAAATCTGTCAACAAACTTAACATGTTTATCTAACATGTTAAGGTTAAATTCCCGTAATGAAGTATATTTCACAGTTTTTTTTTTCCACATTCAACAGTTAATATAGCATCATAAGCTATGCAAACTGATTTCATGATGTATTGTTTATCATTTAGAACAATCTAAACATGCATACTGAAGTGGTAGATAGCCAAAGGCTTAGGAAAGTAGCTATACATGTTCACAGTAAACAGAGTTTGGATGTGAAACACTCTTCTACCCTGTGATGTTTTGCCTTGAACCTTGCTCTTGGGACAAATATGTTTAATGTTGGTTATGTATGTGAGTGTTGTTAGCGGTGTCTGTAATCTGCCTTAACTAAAGAATTGGAAAGAGAACAGGGTAAGCAAATAGCCAGAAGCTACAGTGTGTCAGCACAAATAACAATACACAGGAAGCAAGAAACATACATGCACAAACAAGCACTCTGCAGACAGGGCCCTATGTGTGGGTGAGGGTTGGAGATAATCAACTCTCATAATGTTCAGTGGAAGTTGAGCGTTGACCTTGATTCACCTGGCCTTCTCTCTCTTCATCTACCCCCTTCTTCCTCTCTGTGTCCCAGAAGAGCTTACACAGGTCTTTTGTAACACTTGAGGGATACTTGCTGCTGCTGGATTTCTCTTCCTTGTCACTTGGCCAACGCTTTGCTTCTGTGCTGATTTTTTTTTTTTTTTAATCAGAAAGAAATTTTCTCTGGAAAGATAAAAATGCTGGCTCTCTTTTTTTTGTTTGAAATGCTGGATCTACACATCTTGATTTTTCTCTTACCTTGAACCTATTTAATCTATCTTGATTTTAAATTATTGACATTCTACATCCTTGAATGGCAAAGTTTGAAATAATTACAATAGTATTAAAAAAAGGTACAAAAAAAGGCTCAAAGAAAGACCCACAGCCTGCTCAAGAACGTAAATAAGTTGTGTTCCTTCCACACGATGAGCAGGACCTGTACCAACTATAAATGGATACGTCCAAGGAAATGGAAACAACAGTCTACTGTTCATTTGTTTTGCCAGAGGAAAACAATTGTTGGAATAGGTAGGAGCCAGTTAAGTTATTACCATTTATTAATGAGTATCGAAGGACAATTTTGAGTATTCACTAGAACTGTTAATGATCGTCCTTATGCATGGGGCACCACTGGAGGAACTGGAAACTAATAACTAAACATTGTTTCACTCTCTAGGGTGTTTTGCATCCTTACGTCTCAATCTGGGACAGATGGTGCATAGTCAAGAGTTATTATCCAACCAAGCACCTTTGGATCCAGAAACTTCCACGGTCATACCAGATAATAATGGATTAGATTAATGTTGCACTTTGCTTTCTTCACGCTGTGCAGTTCCACCTCTGTTGTCCCTCTACCTTAAAGAAGCATTACTACACTTGGGAGATTTTCTCAGTGAGGCGCCCCCTAGCAACAGCTAATTCGTCGTCCATCTTGTATCCTGTCTCTGCGCTCTCTTCAGTTACTGAAAGTCATTCCGATGTTGACCCTTGTCTTTTCTCTGTTCCTTTTCCTCTCTTCCTCCAGTAATGTCAGTTTCTTTGATGAATCAGTCGTAGTGTGCATTCAAAATGGCCAGTGTATTGAAATCCAGTTGCTAGTGTGGGACGGGGTGTGTAAAACAAAACACGAGTGTAAAATGATGCAGTGTCCTGGAAGTAAAAGTTGTAAAGTGTGGTTTCTCAGCCACAGGACACTGCTGGCAATGACAGCTACAGGAAAGTACATGTCACTGTAACTTCAAAACAAGCCAGAAACACATATTTCTGAGGTTAAAAAAATACATAGTGCTACCTTAAATCAAAATCGGAAAGAGTTTAAAGTCATTAGAGATTTCTAAATGTGTCAATGATGCTTTAATAATTTGGATAGCAACTTGTTTTTCTTCTTCTTCACCACTACCTCTCCAGAATATGAGGAAGTCGTTATTATTTCACAAGGTTTTAATTTCCTTATATTTTTGCAGACTAAGTAATAATTGAATATTCAATTTAATTTCATGCTCTACGGTCCTAAACTGAAAAAAAAAAAAAACATCAATAATAAATAAACTTTTCTGATCAGAACCAAACAGCCCATTCCTATTTTTGAAAGACTAAAACAATAAGCTCAGTCAGCTTCACACTTATTGTGTTTATCATATAAGAAGCAAGTCTGCTACATTGCATGCCCAACAGCAATGTGCACTTATTTTGGTAAATTAGGTTGGTTGGTATTGAAACAAATTAGCCACTTTCTTGTAGACAAACTCCATAAAGTATATTGAATGTACAAATTGTTGGATTGTGTAACAGCACTGGCCATAACACTGATTTATTTGTATCCAGATTTCAGCCTAATGTTAACTTTGAGACCTCCTGTAGTTTTTGACAACCTAGCTTGAAAAGAAATATTCTGTAATTCTGACATGGTATCAATATTCTGTCATCAAAGATAAGAAGCAAATCTAGTCACATCAGTTAAACTCTTTTTGCAGCTTATTTAAAATCACACAGTTCCATTGATCCCCCAGTATACTTTCCTTTCTACTGGTTTACCTGTTTAACATTTACCTCTACATTTACACCCCCCCCGCTTCCATGTCCCCCCTTGCCTTTGCCTCTTTCACTCTCTGTTTTTCAGATGTACAGTATGATTCATGGTGCTAGCGCTATGACTGAAGCATAAATATTTTAATAGAATCAAATGTATCTTTTTCTGAAGAAAATAAATGGGGGATGGGGAAAAGGGATGGTGAGGAAGAGAGTGCTTGGAATTGACGAGAAATCTTTAGGAAAAAAGAATCTTTTCTGTTTTTTTTTTTTTTTTTGTTTGTTTTTTTTTTGTGCACAAATAGTTAGATTTAGTAGATTTGGTGGCTATATCTCTGCTACAACCATCCAAAATTAGTAAATAATGGACAAATCAGCTAGTCAAAACTGAAGTTACATCATTCTAATTTAAATATCAGTCTTTTGTTTGACTGTAGTAACTGATTTCCTACAAGATCTTCAGTACTCAAGAGAGAGGTGATAAAAAGAAAGACGAACAGCTTGTTGAAGCTGCAGTGAGAAGATGCTGCAAGGGAGCTTTATCAGTGACAGATATTTCTCTGATGTACCCAGTAGCAGTCATTTAAAATGCTTAAGGTGTGATGTAACTCCTTGTTCCACATGCAGCAGTATGCACACTCCTGTCATCAAGCAACAAAGCCTCTAAAAGCAGAGAGCTGCACCTGCGTTGCATCGTATCCTTGCAGATGCTGTCTGCAATCCTTACTTGTGTTTTGAATTTTGAATTTGTCACATATCTTTTTCATGTCTGAAATATTTATAAAAATGTATGTATTCATTTGTTCTCTTATAAACACAAACATTCTTGTTAGGCGATAGAAGATTGTCTAACCTATAAGCCAAAAAAAAAACGTTAAAGAAAATCATCAGTACCATTTTCAACACCACTGACCTCATCACATTAATAACTCTTTGTTGTGAACATGAGTGTGCAGTTAAAGATAACAGATGCATGTGACCCATGCTACAGTATATTAATAACTCAAACTGAACATAGCTGAGGGGCTAAAGAAATGGGTAGGTATGTCTTTGAATTCATCATCTGTAATGGTGTCGTAGTTTAGAAGCTCAGACAGTGAAATGTCAACAGGGAACAGAGTGACTGACAGCTAATGGGGAGATAGATGATCATCAGCCAAAGGAGAACAGATGGTAATGGGAGAAAACTACACATACATACACACATACGTACAAATACCCAGAAGTACACAATAGTTACTATTTCAAGGGCACCTTGTCTTACTGTAAAATAAGGGAATGTGTATGTGCACCCCCACTAAAATAGACGATGCTGACTCTGTTGAACTGCCAATCATGCAGTTCTATTTCTTGCAGACTGTGACTCAACTTGGATAGCACAGTGGATGCAATTTGCACTAAGGCACCATTGTTAGTGCTGAAAAGATTAAGCGTCTCCTACATAATTTGAGCAAGTGCTTAAAAAGCATTTAACCTGTCTTCTGTAACCTTTCTAAGTAGCTTAATCTTTACCCAGTTTGTCAAAATATTGTACAATAAAGAATTTAACCCAAAATATGTCAGACACAAATGGTTCACTGCAATTTCACATTTTCAGGCCCAGATTTCAGTTGTCTTGATGAATTGCAGCAATCCAATTAGCTTTCTTCTGCTTAATTTTTAGAGATTTGTTGAAAGAAAAGCTGATTTCTTGCTGAATTTGCTAGTATAGTCGACTGCACAATAGAGCCTCAGAATTTTTATCATTTTTTTGCATGTTTTTTTCCTAGTTAAGCGCTGTTTTCATGTGCTTCCCCGTTATAAATGACTGGATATTTTCTCTACATATAACTTCATAATCTAAGATCATTTCACCATTTGTGCCCCAGTTCATACTAATATTTACCAGTAAGAATAGGTCCTGTCAAAACTGAATCTACTACAAAGAGTTTATAAGGAAACGGAACAGAGAAACACATTGGTCCACAGCAATTTAGCCAACCTTCAGTCTATGAGTATGCCCTATTATTCTCTGCCCACTTGTAGCCCTGTCATCACTTCCTTCTGTGGGTGGTGTTAGCAGAAGAATTTGCTGCTGCATGCAGGTGGGGCTTGTTAGAGTAGAAACCAGAGATTGTGGATAGACCTACAAGTTTAACAGTAAGCTAGCAGATAAAGTCTCAGTAAAATATGAAAAACATTATTAAAGATTTCATAGTCAATCAGTGGTGTCCAAAGAGCATAAATGTGAGACATATTTCCTTTAAAAAATGCAGACACATTGATAATTCTATTGTATTTATATACAAAGTCTTGTAAAAGCTAGATTGCAGCCTTGAGATTGTCCTCCTACTGAGCTTTAGACCAGTTCCTCAAACACTAAGGCATCATTCTCTATAATATTGACATGCAAGCTTCTCCATTTGATAATTTTTACTGTCCTCCCGTCATGGTCTGCAGAATTGACAGCAAAGAACATTTTAATTTTTCAGGTGACTTAGTGCATAATAGGGAGTTTCTTTTTGAGTTTGAGATGCCCGTGTACTTCTGCAAGTAACTGAAGTGCATACAAAAATATGTTGTAGTCACTTAGCCATAGGAAAAAAAAAGGGAAAAGGGCACAATGAGTAGCTACAAATGTTTGAACTGAACTGAGAAGTGATTCAAATCAGCCAAGTCATTTGTGATTTGTACCTCCAAAGTCATCACTACAAGCAGATTATATTGACCTACAGAGCAACCATCTGCATTTAGTCTTAACCGATTTCATCTGGATCCAATGGCAATTTGCCTGCCTCTGTATTATTTATTTATTTGTTTTCCTTTTCAGTTGTTTTTTTTTTTTTTTTTAGCCTTCCTATTACACGCTCTGCCTCACTCTCTCAGGCACGCATGGACACATATGAATCCACACTCCCTCAATGAGCATTCATCAAAACCATCACATATATTTTTTCAACTTCCATTTTATCTTTTTTTGTAGCTACACTGACCTTAAAGTAGGAAACAGAAATGACATACTGAAAAAGAAAGTGGGAAAGTGAGAAAGAAGAGGTCAGAGAGGGAAAAGACAAGTTGGCAAAAAAGACAAGAAGTGATGAGACATGAAGAAAATACAGGAGGAGAGTGAAGGAAAGCAGACTAGCCAACATAAAGATGGAAAAAAATATTGTAAGGTCACTAGAGGGAGAAAATGATTGAATTACAGAATAAACTAGGAATCAATAGACTAGACCCACCCCTTGCTAAATTTGCAGAAATGAGTTGAACCATCTTAAAAAAGTTCACTGTAGTTTACAAACCACACAAACTGGTGGCACTTGGACTCGTTTATTTAATATTACCTCTAAAGCTCTTTCTCTTAGCCTTATTTGGTGCATCTGTGAAATGTTCCCTTTGGATTTAATTTGTTTTCTCCCATTTTAGATGATTTTCAAATATTTAATGCTTAGAAAAGGACAGTATGGTTCGGATGCAGGTCTAAAGCAAAATCTTGGCCCAACATTGATCAAAGTTAAAAGTTTATCCTCCAAACCTACCCAAAGGCATCATGAAGCCAGTCATGGATTTCTTTGCAAATATTCAAATATATTATCAATCATATATGTAATATAATAATATAATAAGTAGGGCTTCCAGATTTCATCACAGCTTTCAAATAATTATGATTAATTGCAGCTTTCAAATTAATCACAAATTTTAAATATTTCAAAATGATTATTTACAGCTTTCAAATTGCTAGTGATTAATCACAACTTAAAAAATTAATCAACTAATCACCTTTAAAATGCCTAAAATTTGCCCATTTTTACTGTATTGTATCAGCAGAAATACTCACAAATATAATTGCTGTTAACTGACCTTCCCTTGTATAAAGATGTCCAATGGTCAGTAAATGCGTGTATTGTGTGTGTATGCGTGTGCATGT
>JBAFSZ010000023.1:10733326-10744908 GCA_036919955.1 Melanotaenia pygmaea | reverse complement strand
TTTTTTGCAACGCCACCTGCTGTAAAAATGAACGACATGATTCGTTCAAGATTCGTTCACTTTACTGTTCGAGAGTAGTAGACCTGAGTTTGTGAGAAGAGTCAAACTTCGCATCACTAATCTGCTCATCACTGGAGCAAGATGCTTCCATTTATACCTGCTTGAGAGAATTTAAAAAACTCTCATATTTTTGTCTGATTTTCAGCAGGTTTTTTATTTTTTCAAGGTTCAAGATTGTTTATTTGTCATGTTTAGTTTCGACACAGGGTCAACAATGCAATGAAATGCTTGGGATGAGGGGAACCATTTGACTCGCAAAAATAATCAAGTACTAATAGCATGCAATAATAGTACTTGTTAAAAAAGAAGATAAAAACAAGAGAAATAAGTAAACAGTATAGAAAAAAAAGTATAAAAATAAAATATATTAATGTATAAAATACAAAGGTGCAGGTAGGCTTAAAAATAAGTTGTAGGTAGAGTATTTCACGGGTTGTAATATTGCTTCAAGTGAATTTCGTATTGCACATAGTATGGCTGCATGGTAGTAGGTACCAAGTGCAAGCAGGCTCTCGATGGTGCACCTTTAGAAGTTTATGATGATGCTGGTATTCATACCAAACTTCCTCAACTTCCTCAGGAAATAGAGTCTTTGTCTGGCTTTTTTTTATCACACTGTCTGTATGTATTGTCCAGGACAAATCTTCCGTGATGTGTACGCCGAGGTACTTGAAGCTGCTGACCTGCTCCACCTCAGCATTGTTGCTGTATATGGGGGGGTGCTGGTCTGCACGCTGTCTCCTGAAGTTCACTATCATCTCCTTAGTTTACGTGACGTTTAGAGAGGTTATTTTCCTGAAAGCAGCTGGTCAGTGATTTCACTTAATTTCTGCAGGCGCTCTCGTCGTTATTGGTGATGAGGCCTAGGATGGTGATGTCCTCTGCGAACTTGAGGATGCTGTTGGAACTGTGCCTGGCAGTACAGTCATGGGTGAACAGGGAGTAAAGGAGTGGGCTGAGAACACAGCCCTGTGGTGTACCAGTGCTGAGGACGAGTGTGGAGGAGAGGTGACTGCCGATTCTCACTGCCTGTGGTTTGTTACTGAGGAAGTCCCATATCCAGCAGCAGATGGACTTCTCCAGGCCCAGGGCGGTGAGTTTTGGACCAGTTTAGATGGGATTATGTATTGAAAGTCGAGCTGTAGTCAATGAAGAGCATTCTCACATATGTGTTTCCCCTCTCCAGGTGGTTGAGAGAGGTGTGGAGTGCTAGAGCAATAGCGTCGTCTGTAGACCTCTTTGCTCTATATGCAAACTGCAGGGGGTCCAAGGTGACAGGGAGGGAGCCACAGATGTATCTCTTAATGATTATCTTAAAGCACTTCATGACGACAAATGTGAGTGCTATGGACTGATAGTCATTAGGACAGGATGCTGTGGAGGTCTTTGGCATGGGAATAACAGTGGAGGTCTTGAAGATGGTGGGCACAACAGACTGGCTCAGAGACAGGTTGAAGATGTTAGTAAACTTCCTGGTGAGTTGGTCAGCACCTGATCGGGCCCTGGTGTTTTGCAGGGGTTTACTTTCCTGAATGCCCATCTCACTGTAACCGTGGCTATACAGAGTACGGCATCTTCACTGTCCACATGTGGTTTGGTGACGGGCGTGGTGTTGTCCTTTTCAAACCGGGCATAAAAGGTATTGAGCTTGTCCGGAAATGATGTGCTGGACAGCTCCACTGGTATGTTCCTCCCCTTGTAGTGAGTGATACAGTATAGTCCATGCCACACACGTTTTGGGTTGTGGGTTAGTTGGGCAGACTCCACTTTCTCCCTTTATACCCTCTGGGAGGTCCTGACAGTCCTTCTGAGGTCATACTTGGCTGCTTTGTAGGCATCAGGGTCACCTGAGTTGAAGGCAGCGGTGCGAGCTTTAAGTTTAGCACGCACCTCTGGATCAGCCCATGGTTTCTGATTTGGATAAGTGCAGATGGAGGTTTTGGGCACAGTGTCATCAATGCACTTCCCTATGTAGCCTATGACAGAGTCCGTGTATGCAATGATATAGCCAACTGCTGTGTCTGCAAACATCTGCCAGTCCATTGTTTCAAAGCAGTCCTGTAGCACCTCATTAGCCGTAATGCTCCATCTGTAGATCTGCCTGGGAACCGGTTTTTCCAGTTTGAGCCTTTGTTTGTAAGCAGGCAGCAGCAGAATTTCACTATGGTCGGATTTATCAAAGGCTGGGCGGAGAAGGGGTTTGTAACTGTCCTTAAATGGGGCATATCAATGATCCAGAGTCTGCTCCTCCCTGGTGGGGAGACATATGTGTTGGCAATATTTTGGTAAAACCGTTTTCATCTTAGCTCTGTTAAAGGCCCCCAAAATAATAAAGGCGTTGTTCTAGGGATTGACTTCTTACAGCCTGATGAGGGTTGTATACTACAGTGAGGATAACTGAGCTGAATTCTCTAGGCAGATAAAAGGGTCTTACTTTAATGGTTAGCAGCTCCAGGGCTGGAGTGCAGTAAGTTGTTAAAATATGTGCATCTGTTGCCCACAAAGTGTTAACCATAAAGCACACACCCATTCCACAGGACTTGCCTGAATCCTCTGTTCTGTCCTGTCGGTAGATGGTAAAGTTGTCCGGCGTGATGGCGCTGTCGGGAATAGACGGGTCCAGTCATGATTCCGTAAAGGCAAGAACACAACAGTTCTTTGTATCCCGTTCGTAATAAATCCATGCGCGCAGGTCAGCCAGTTTATTCCTCAGAGACTGAACGTTTGCAAGCAGGATGGTGGGAAGAGTAGGTCTGTTGTATCTCTGGCGGGTTCGGCATAGCACACTGGCTCGCTTTCCTCTCCGCCTCTTCCTCTTGCGGCGCCGACATAAACAAAGGAGCCACGCAAAAACGTCTGCCGCAGAGTCCTCAAAAGTTGGCTTAATGTCCACACTAACTGATGAACGTAGCTCCAAAAGTGGGCTGCGGTCATATTCGTAGCGTGGAAATGTAGCGCAAGTGCAGAAGGTGAAAAAGATAATTGTAAATAAAACAAAAAGCGCGAGTCGGCACGGAGCTCTCATCAGTGCAGCCATCCTGCAGCGCAGTGTGGAAGAATTCCCAGAGTACGTGTTTTCCAACATGTGCACTCTGTTCTTTGACAGAAATGGGATTGCCTGTGTGTGCGTGCACATGTCTGTGTATATGCTCACTGCTGTGCGCAGCTATGACATGCCATCATGTAAATCAGAGGAATAGCATCAGACTGTTGACTTTTTGATAAAAGGACAAAGTGTAAACCTGTACCAAATCTGCAAATTTTTTTACCATTTAGAGTAAATATGACTTAAAATGACTATATCGGATTTATTTCAAAGTACATGATGGTAACATCACTTCCTGTTGTTGAACATGGCAGCCCCTGCGGTTTAGCATTAGCTGTTAATGTCAGACCCCATCTGCTAATGCTGTGAGCTGCTAATGTGAGTGGTAACATGCAGCAAAATTTTACTGGTGAATATAATCCACACTGGTGATAGAAAAAAATCTGAATTTCACATTATCTCGGCAAAAGAAGCTGTTTTGGAAGGAGGACAAACAGGCAAGCAGTTGTGTGTATGCTAAGACCCTGCTAAGCTTTGGTAAGTCACATGAGAGTAAGGTCACGTTACTGGAAAAGAGGATGTATAAAAAAAATTCAAGTTTTATGAAAAAAATATTTGATTTATCAAATTTGAATCGATTCAAATTGATAGGTTGATTTTTTCAAACCCAGCCATATTCAGGAGTGTTCTGCACTATGTTCTCTTTCCTTCCTAGCTGAACATTGTTTTACCCTGGAAACCAATGTTACATTAAGTAAGGCCCCAGGTCAAGTAAATCTTTGTTTGAAATGGCCAATCAACTCTTGGCTTGTAACCAAGAATTGATCCCCATCCTCCAATCAAAGTCAAATCAAATCAAAACTTTATTTATAAAGCACTTTTCATGCCACAGGCAACACAAAGTGCTTTACATTATTAAAAACAGAAATAAAAGAAGCCTTTTGTCATAAGGCTGCAGTGCAGGGCCCCAGCCACCCCGATAGGTGCAATCACCACGGCAGCAGCCCCCAGACCAATCAGGCAAAACTCCCGGCGTGGAGGATCCCCATGAAGAAAACACTGGAGTTACAATTAAAATTAAACAGCCTTAAGAAACAATAAGAACAGCTAAGAATGAATGAATAAATAAGTAAATGAATAAATAAATAAGAAATAATTCAGTTGAATAAAATGAAAATAAAATACCTTGAAATAAAATGATGTAAAATAAATTAAGATCAAATAAAATTTAATTAAAAGCTATGCTAAAAAGGTAGGTCTTAAGCCTCGTTTTAAAAACATCAACGGTCTCTGCAGCCCTGAGGCCCTCAGGCAGACTGTTTCACAGACAAGGGCCATAACAATGGAACGAGGCCTCGCCGTATGTCTAAGTCCTCACCCTTGGAATGATCCGAGGAATGGTCTGAAGTCCCAATCACAACCAAGAATTGACCAATCAGAGGATGTCCCTCATTCTTGGCAAGCAGAGCTGATTTTTTTCCACAGTGTTGCTTAATTTTATATTGACTTTTACAAAATACTTTTAACTCATTGTTTAGTGTGTATCTATGCACTTTTTATAATAATTGTGACTGTCTGAAAGCTATTTCATTATATCCATGCTAGTAATAACAAGCTACCCCTGACTCGGGTTATTTTTCTTGAGTTGTTTTTGCACTTTAACCCTCTGTCAACCGTGTTTGAAGTCGTGGCCCAGTGGTAAACTAAATTTTCTGACGGGAAATTTTGCTAGCTTAATTCATCAATGAACTCAATGTTACAAATGGACACGTGTGCATTTTTGGGATTGACACGGTCACTGTCAAATATTGTAAGTTAGTGTGCTTTCTTTAGCTCTGTTGCTATTGTAACTGACTTAAACTAATATATTACCCTTATTTCTTAGATTATGTGTGTATATCATTCATTCTTTCATTTAATTCACTCGTTCGTTCGTTCGTTCGTTCGTTCGTTCGTTCGTTCGTTTGTTCATTCAATTATTCATTCATTGCCCTGACATTTTCCCTTGACAGGGCAAATATATGTTGATAGTTTAGCACTTATTTGTATTTATTTGAGGTTACCATCTAATCAGTTTATATGAAGAATAAGTTGCCCTCCTAAGTAATTAGCTATAGTAGAAATAACACTTTAATTGTAAGTTACACTGTGTATGTGGTGTATACAAATAATTATTTCTATTACAAAAGGATTTGGTCATTACTACAACTAATTTATTCCTCTTTATGTGATGTAAGAAGTGTTTTACCTAAAATAAAAATGATATAACAGTTAATAACAGACAAACAGCAGGGTATTCCAGCTCTACATGCACCAACAGCAACTCCGGGTAAACTTTTGGTCATCCTGCACAAAGGACAAACTCTTACATTTGGCACTTTGGCTCAGCCTCACCCTTTTTTTCTGCCACCAAACACTGCTTGGCAAAGGGAGGCCTCAACCTCAGGCACCTCCAAAGGAATTTTTCTTTATTCAGCCTGTTCCACCTGTCCCTCATGGTGCTCCGGCTTCAGAGGCACAGCAGGACCAGGAAGCGAGGAAGAGACATAGACTGCAGCCTCTGTATGTGCTTTCTGTGATCAAAGCCAGTGAGCAAAGAAAAAAAAAAAAAAAACTTAACTCTCACTAAAAAAAAAAAAAAAAAAAAAATTAATGGCATTAATTAATTATAGCATTAACGTGCAATTAACGCAACAATTTTTCTTTGTTTTTTATTTTAAATCTTTAAGGCAAAGGATTTCTACTCTTACCTACCCCTGCACACACATTCCTGTCATTCCTTCATCCACTTTTATCACATTGAAATGCCAATTTATATTCAATGCTGTCAGCTTTACATTATTTATGTCTCTTTACCAGCTGTTATAAGAGATCCTGTACACGGTGTTCTGTTAATCTCTTGGGCTACAGATTCAGCCACTTTTTAAATATCAGTATTAGTAAGCTACATTTAAGCTAGTGCCTCATTAAATTAGCTCAGTTGTCTGCACATTTTGTTTTTTACAAAAGCCTGAGGTTATAATGGAGCCTGGTGACTTAACAATGAACTCTCATGACTAAATCTCCAAGATGGATTTGTTTGCTTCCACAGATTAAAGTTCTCCCACTTTCATTCTGGTTAAACAAGTGTGAACTGGGGCTGGTTTACCAGAAACTACCAAGGTTTTGAGATCCCAAGATGAAGCTAGATTCAGAAAAATGCTTGTCTGAAAGCACCATGTGTTTCTGACTCAGGTGGAGACCAGAAAAAAAAGTCAACAAGGTGTGCATACCGGACCAAGTGGCCAGAAAAGAACTGGTCTGTCTTGTTTCTGGCCAGACAGAGAAATGAACTTATTACAGGTTTTAAATAACTATAGTTGTTTTTATTCCAATTATGTAGAGAGAATAAAATGTTAAAACCGTAAAAGAACATTTATAATAACATCTGCAGTTTCAGCTCGCTTTTTTTTTTTTTTTTTTGCAAACTTTCACTATCTTTTTGTTAAGCCCAAAGCCACACACCTCTCTGTAAATGTACCTCTTTCCCACCCAGGTGCTTTTGGAGATAACTGACCCTGTCTGGTCAGGTTTTTATGGCCTAGCAAAACCTATTTCTGCTCTCACCTTTTTTCTTTGCTGTGCTTCATGACTTTTTACTCGTCTCTCTTTCGTCTCTGTATCATCTCCCTCCTTCCATACCTTCCAGGCCCACTGCCTCCTGCACTTCCCCCTCATCTTCCTTAGTCTCTCCTCCGCTGTCCATTTTTATTTTCCACCATCCTTCCTGTTTTTCTTCGCATGGCTTTCTTTTGTGTTTTAACAGTAATGGTGCTGTGCGTTTCATCTGACAACGCTTTTGTAGTGGTGGCCTGTTTTCCACATCAAAGGCAGTGATGGCGTGATATGGCTGCTTAGATTAAGCAAAGAATCTCTTGGAGAATAAAAGAAAAAGTGTGTAAACTGTAAGCATGTCTGCAAAGATGCACAAATGCTGATTTGAATAGGTCACCGTGTATGCACTTGCTCGACAATGTGTTTGGTTTTGTGTCAGCATAGCATCAAGCCTTCTTTTAGGATGAACTAGACAAGTTTGATCTCTTGGATGAATCCGGTGGCTGAAAGTCATCTCTTAAATTAATGCAGTGATCATATTTAGTTTATACTTGTATTTTGCAGTTAGATATACTAGCGTTGTTAAGTAATGAACAATATCAATGAGGAACACATTGAATGCACTGAAATCTGATGTCACAAAACTGGGGGGCAAAGAGTAATAAGCTTTGCCAGCAGCGCAATGTAGCCGACATCATCTGAACTGTATCCACTAAGAAGAGCTCTCTAATTTTGTTTTGCGTCACTTTATCGGAGTTGGCCTTTAGAGAGAAAATTTTCATATTTTCCATTATTATTTAATACAAGTTTAGTGTTACAGTTACATCATTCCAAAAGGATATTCATATTCATCCTCAAATATTGTTGTTTTCTTTGGGCAAGCCTAAAATGCTTTTCATTTGTTTTGTGTGCCATGCTCATGTATTCTCCACATAAACTGATACTTACACATATTAACAAATGTCACAGGTATTCCCTTTACTATGACTATAAATACTTCTTTTCTTTTAATTTTTCTTTACAGTATCCCACATCGTTTGTTTTTTTTTTTTTTTATTCCAGCATTTTAAGTCATAATTTGACTAAATGATATTGAAAAGCAACTATAAGGTCTTGCTAAAATATTCACCTCAAGAGCTGCATAAGGCATAAGGGGAAAGCTGACTGTAAGTTTTTACCTTTTTTTCCCCCACAAAAACAAAAAGAAAAAGAAAAAAAATATGTCTTGCTAGTGACTTGAATTTAAGAAAAATTATAAGTCTTTTTCATCAAAAGAAAGTTTCATTGTTAACTGGAAATTGACTAAAGCTAGAGGCAACATATATATAAACACACACACACACACACACACACTGCAGACAATCTGCTGCTACACAGTGCTGGGGAGTTAGTTTATATTCAATGTTCAATGAGCAGAGTTCATTCAAAAGCAATACCTAACGTTTATTGGTGTATCAAGAGTTTAATTCAATCAGATGAGTAATCAGACTCCAATGCATCATCTCAGTGTAGCTGTGATATGATTGAAGGAGGGGGATATAGGATAGGACCCCTCAGAGTCTAGACACTGGTGAATGGGTGGTGATAGGTGACAAATACATCAGATGGGATTCCTCTGGTATTGGGAAGAGGTTGAACAGACAAGCTGTGCAAAAGACAGCACAAAAGGGAAATTGGCAGAGTAGCTTTAAAGTTTTAAAGCATGGGGATCAGGTTGATTGACTTGAAATGCAGCAGGCATGATGATAGAATAATAATAATAATAATAATGATAGAATTTAAGAATGAGGTGAGTTTGACGGCCTGGAAAAAGAAAAGTGATATAACAGCAAGCAAGCACTAGATAATAAAGCCAGATGTGAGCGACCAGATATTCCTTGTTGAACTTACAAATAATCTTCATTATGGTATCTTGCATCTATGTGCTTGACCTTTTTCTCTGACAGTTATAGATAAAAGTGATACAGACTTTTACGAATGCAAAATTCTTTGCTTGTAATGAGCCTGGGACTGGAAATCTGAGTGAGCGTGTCTATTTCTGCAAGACAGAATGAAAGAGACATAAAAAAAAGCAATCTACAGTAGTTGTCAGTGTCCCTGAGAGACAGAATCAATCTTGCAAATAGACAGCTGAAAATTGAATTGTTGCAAAGCCTTTTTTCTTGTAATGTACACAGAGGAGAGAAGAAGAGGGAAAGCTACCATTTAGACCAGGCCATCAACTTAGCCACAGGCATGGCAAAGCATTACTTCTAGGCATTATTAGGCAATTTCTTTAGAGATGCGGCCTCTTCTTTCTCCTCATTGGTCTCTGTGTTTTTGCAAGAAAATTATAATCAACCCAGCATTACACTGGGTGTTGGATAAGCGGTTTAATGGTTTGTAGAGCTGCAATTTATACTTTTGTATTTCAGTCATCTTCTCATTCAGTCTTTGTAAGTGATACTCTGTTGTAGCACGATGTTGTAAATCTCTTGGCAACCAAGGCACTGTTTCAGGTGCTAATGATGATCCATTATGCCAAGACTCTGTGCACTTTATCATTGATATGTTTTCTTGTATTTTTATGGTGTTTTGTAAGTTTCTCTTTTGCAAACAGACCAGAGTGACCCTTGCAAATGAGACACATAACACATCTTCCCCTGTTACCCTCTCATTATGTATTTATTTGTTTTCTTGTTCTTGCTTGTTGTCTTTATTTTCCTTGTGTCTGCTTAGCTTCTTTTCAGTGCCAAGCCTGCTGAGGCCTTGACAAAGGCATTCTCACACATTTACACACAATCACAGTCATTATGTCTGTATTTTTATCTAGTCAAAATGAAACAATTTGAGGCACGAATACTTACATAAAGTTTTAACCATTCAAAGGTAAGAGATTTAACACACGTAAAAATAAAAGATCTTTTGGCAAAGATGCTTTTGCAAATGGTGTATCAGTGAACACATAGACACAAACATCATAAATCGTCTTGGAAAGAGTAGCACAGGGGGAGACTTCCCTAAATAATCCACTAACACTATAATCCTTGACTTGTAGCTGTAGCAATAATCAGTGTAATAACTGGATATCACATGGAATAAAAAGATTAGAGAGGAGAAAAGTCTAGTGAAAGGAAGTTAGAAAGCAAAGAAACGAGAAGAGCACTGATCAGAGTTAAGTAATGTTACGGTATTATCTTTTTTACTTTTGACTGTAAATGTTGAAATGTCAGCATTATTTCTGTTGCCATTAATTGATGAGTCTGATTAACAATTAACAGTTTGTGGTTGTGAAAGATGAGATGGTAATGTATCCAGGTTGGTGTTTTCTCTATCACAGTTATTTATGTAACTGGCCACAATCAGAAAGTATAAAGGCCAGTATGTGTCTGCTACAGTCACTTCAGTTATTTAAACCTTTTAATCCTGTATGTTGTAACACAAAGTCCCAACCTTAATAACACATCCAATGTTTGTAGAACAATTACAAAAATATTTTAAAACACTAAGCAGGACAAGTCTCTAACCTATTATCGCTTACACATGTGTCTCAGCAGTCCATGGGTGTCCTCACGTGTATGGTAACATAATAAAATGATGGCTTCTGGCTTCCACTGTGGGTCATGTATGAATGTTGCTGAAGCCGTAGTAAGTTAGACAGTAGTTGCTAAGGCTATACTATAATATAATATTCATGTAGCAGGTGCTTATATTCAAAGTGACCTAAAGATGACAATCACATTGAGGGGAACCGTGGGGTTTTGTAGAGACTTAAAACAGCAACAGTTAAAGAGACCGCTTTGAGACACAACATGGTTAAATGTGTTGTTTAACAGTAGGTGGCATGGCTCAGTGGGTAGAGTGCTCATCCTGTAGTCCGGGGGTTACCAGTCCGATCCTTGGCTTTTAGAGCGCATGTTAAGGTGCCCCTGAGCCAGAAACCAAACCCCTAATTGCTCATGGTGGGTCGTGGTTGAGCTCCTTGCATGGCAGCCTCTGCCATCAGTGTGGAATGTGTGTGTGAATGGGTGAATGTGACGTATATTTAAATCACTTTAGGTAAAAGAGCTATATATGTACAGACCATTTACCATTTAAATTTAAGCACGCATGTTACTGCTGTTGTGAATGTCTATAACAAGAGAATAATAAGTTTGTCATACAAAGGGAAACGTTACTTAAATCCATCCATCCATCTTTTACCACTTAACAGAGGTTGGGTCATGGAGGCAGTAGCTTAAGCAGAGAAGTCCGGTCACTTCTTCCTCCACGAGTATCTCAAAGCATTCCTTGGCCAGCCAGGAAACAGAGTCCTTCCAGCATGTCCTGTGGGACGTACCCAGAATACCTCATCCCAACCAAATTCCAAAACCACGTTATCTGACTCCTCCCAATGCAGAGGGGCAGTGCTCTACTCTGAGCCTCTCCTTGATGACCTAGCCTCTTACATTATCTCTAAGGGGAAGCCCAGACACTCTCTGGAGAAAACCCATTGCTGTTAGGATCAATGATCTTGTTCTTTCCATTTAATCTGCGTTCATACCCTCACCTATAGTCACTAGCTGTGGGTAGTGACTATAGGTGAGGGTATGAACGCAAATTAAATGGAAAATCGAAACACTCATCTTTCAGCTCAGCCCCTTTTTCACCATGACAGACTGAACCAAATGTTGCGTCACTGCGGACCCCAATCCTATCAACCTGTTGAGCTCCCACTGTATTTCCCCCACACTCATGAACAAGATCCCAAAATACTTAAATTCCTCCACTAGAAGTAGGTTCTCAACCCTGGAAATTGTGGTTTACTGAATTGTCAATAAGATGTTGCTAGTTCAAAATAAAGGAAGCAACAAAGCACTAGTTGGAATCCTGAACCAACAAGCCACAAGTTCACCATGAGATT
>JBAFSZ010000023.1:10684085-10694268 GCA_036919955.1 Melanotaenia pygmaea | reverse complement strand
CTTCTGAGGTTGCTGATTCGCCACCGTCCTGTGTGCAATGAATTGTGGGAGAAAAGAGGCTGCGAAGGATGCATCACATGCATCCTTCGTTTGAGGCCAAACGAAGTGCTCATTCGAAGGGTGGATTCGGAGGGTCCTTCAAATTCTGTGAATTGGGACAGTACTTCGCGCACCGCAATGATGTATGTGGCCGACGAATCCGCTCTTCGAAGTGTGCAGACCCTGAATTGGGACACACCTAAAGTCATCTAATCCTGAAGAAGTAGGGAGGGAACGAAGCCGAAGAAACCCCAGCCAATCACCTGCAAGCATTCACACATTCACATTTACATACAGTACATTCCCTCCAGCTGACAGGCCTGGGCCGTAACAAACTGCTAATGTGATAACAGAGTATGCTTTATTTATCATTTGCTATGAGCACATGTTAATTCAATGTTTTAGCGGAGACCCATAGAATACATGCCCCAGATAACTAGTGGTTGACACGTAAAACTTGTGCTGTGTTGTTTTACGATCTTATGAGGATGCGGTGCACTGTTTGTAAATCCCCGCCCAATTAAATCAAGTCGCCTATCGTGAAGTGAATGTGCCCTAAGTTGTTATATCAAGATAAAATATTCTATTATCTTAACAAATAAAATTCTTGCTATTTTGAGATAAGAAACATTTTTCCACTATCTCAAGAAAACAATGTTAAAATTCTTTAAGCATGGCTGCTGTCAGATTATGTTTGAAACAACAATTCCTTGCATTCATTTTATAGGTGGGGGTGTTGAGGGCTAAAAAACAGAAGTTATACTTTTCAACCAATATATCAATGCCATTTAGACTAATTTCATATCTGCATTCGTAAACTAAATGATCTTTGTTTTTGATGTCTAGCACATCATGTTTCCACTGGCATTTAAAGTCAATATACTGTATCATAATAAACCTTTAAATCAAAAGAAAAAAATGCTTGAATATATGAATAGACAAGTTAGGAGCTAGAGGAGACGCAAAACCCAAATACAAGTTTTTAAATAACTGTTTGAATAAAATATATAAATAATTCATTCTTATATTCATTGGATTTTAATGATAATTAGCTGGTTTAGTCCCATAGATATTCCCCACTGTGGGCCTTGACATGTCTGGATTCAGAAAAAAACCTGAAAAAACCTAATTTCTTTTAATTGTCGAACCAAGTTAACAGCAAAGTTATTGTTAATTATTTTTAAAAATCTGCTCCTACTGTTCCTGTTAAAGAACAGTTTGCTTCAGCCATCTTTGACTGCCTTCTGACAGTTTACACTTAACACTTCTCTGCTATGCTCCATTATGCTTTTTATGTTTGGACAGGCTTCAGAGTGGGCTGTTTTGTGGTGATATATGTTTGCCTACAACCGTTTTCTGCTCTTTCTGGGGGGAAGATGCAAACATGCCTCTGAGACTTCTCTCCATGTTTGTTTGTGCCTGAGTCTTTGTGTGTGTCTCTGCATGGTGACAGCTCTTGAGAGCTAAAAGAAGATGCTGATTGGCGATAAGCAGTGTGAATGACTAATTAGAACTGGTGGCAGGCAGAGAGACTGCCTCTGCCACTTCACTGTGAATGGGCCTTTGATGTGGAGTCCAAGTCCTGTGTTCGGATAACACACTCAGGCACACACGGACATTCATGTAAATGAAGATGAGGAGGATGCACATTCTGCCACAGATAATGACCCACATTCACACAAACATATGTACAAGATCTGGCCCACTGTTTTCAAAATTGAGCTTTTTGAATCCCAAGGCCACTTAAGTCTCAGTCTGTTCTATTTTATTAAGTTTTTCTTTTATGTTAGCTTCAATTTATACAGATTTCTCACTTTCCTTCCTCTTTATATGCACTAATCTGTGTACAAACACAATAGCACATTGTTGTACTTTTGCCTCATTACTGTGAAGTTCAAAGTGATTTATTATGTTTACCTTCATTCTCGCTTTAATAAAATAGCTGTTGCATCCACAATGATTTATTTGTTTCTAAATTACTGTGGTGCTCAAAAGTGTGTAAACCCTTTTAACTTCTGCATAAAAATCATTAAAAACCTGTTTAAAATTATATATAAAAAAAAAAATAAACAGCGAAACATACCATACCATGAAGATTTATTGTTGCATTATTAAATACACATGAGCAAAGCAAAGGCATGTTAATGTGTGGGATCAGACATTAGTCTTAAAGTGAAAGTAAGATCAGGTTCAAAGAATCGAGATGCATCAAAGTCTCAGTTTTAACACCCATGCTTACTGAAGTGCATCATTAAACAAGAAAGGGAAATTTCTGAAACCCTTAGAAAAAAGAGTTAGTGGTGCTTATCGTGATTGCAAAGTTTGCAAAAGGATTTATTTAAAGCTTGCACTAACCCCCTGATTTTGTACAAACAGATTTTTTTTTCACCTATTCCAAAAGAGGTTGACAAAAAATTTCACTTCAAGAGCAAAGTGGGAAAATGCAAGGTCAAAAAGAAACTCAGTTGAGCCATAAAGAACAACTAAAAGCTGTTCCTGAGAAATTAATTAATGTTTAGAAGCCCATCATCAGGAGTTTAGTGGTGTTCAAACCCAAGCTTCTAGCCACTGCTTTCCAAAAGAAACTCACAATCAGATCATATGCACATACTGGAAATTTACTTTTGTTCTTTGGTCTGTTTTGATGCATCATGGACCATCATAAATATTCATCCTACCTCACATAACACATAACCACTGGACCAACATGGTAGGCAGAAACTGCAAGAGTCTTGCAAGCATGTGATTTTAAAGTGTCTTTAACAGGCTCTACAAGTGAAGTGGAGGAGAAGAAGCACAAACTCAATGCAGATGGAAGTTCAGAAATGTTGGAGGAGGGCATGGCGTGTTCATTGAACGTCAGGGTGGTAGGAGAGTTTGGAGTAGTGGGCCCATAGTAGCACATTTGACCAAGGCTGGAGGAACAAAAAGGCAGTTAGACGGGTAGGAACAGAGACAAGGTTTTCCTTCTGTGGCTGCTCTCACTCTCTCCTCTATGTCCCAGTTTAATGGGCAACAAGACAGGATGGGCTCAGGTCCAACAACAGACTCCTCTGTCTTCTAGAACTAACAAGACAGGGTCCGTAGTCAGAGAGTCATTAATATAAGTCTGCATGGCCTTTTGCTCAGGTTCTGACAGAGTTACGAAGGGAGGTAATGTACCGCAGTCACAGGGGTGGTGTGGGGGGGTGGACACATGGCTCTGGATTTACCGAAGACCTGATGGAAATCAAGCAAAAAGCTGGAGCTGGAGGAGTGAAGCTAATGAAGAAGATGGCAGAAACTGCTGTAAACACAATGCTGTTTCTCATAATGACAGATCAATCCCACAGTTCTGTGTGCTTATCATATTGGTAAGCATTCAATTTTAAAAGAAATGCTTAGTATTTACAAAATGCAAAGACAATTTACACAGTAAATGTAAAGCTGCCCAAGTCACCATTACCACCATTACACACATTACTAAATTGCCCCAACTAACTTCCCATTTTTGTTTATGAGGCATCAAATATGGAGAAAAAGCCTAATACTAACAAGTTGTACTGGCACCCATCTTTAAGTCATACAGACTTGAGTCAATGACTTAATTCCTAACCCTATTATGTGTAATGGGCCAAGAAGGGTAGGCAATTTAAATGGCCAACTTAGTTTTGACCATGTCTGCAAATGCAGCATTTGTTATGAATCTAAGTTGCCCATTGATAAATTTTTTCTTTGATTAGATATTTAATTAATGCAAATATTTTTATCTTAAATATCTGTGACCCTCACAATAGTTTTTTTTAACCATACATTAACCACCACGTACTATGGATGTCTCCAGTTTGCTGTCAGTTGTGTTGAGAGAATATGATAGCAGACATGCAGAAATAAACATCCATTATCTATACCGCCTTGTCCATTAAGGGTCACGGGTAGGGCTTAATTTGAGCTGGATCCAGCTGGAAGCTACTAATATATTTGATTATCTATAATAATTACCTGCAGTTTACCTGTGTGTGTACATAATTGTATATTGAATATATCCCAAAAGTTGCCTAAGTTACAGCCCAAGTTGGCTATGTTTGTTTTTACATTGTCATGATGTTATGGTGGAGCGGCTGTGTCATCCAGTTGATTTTTGATTAACTTAATAGTCTGAACAATACCATTGCTGTTTATGAAAGCAATGATGCAGTGTCGGCCTAGTTTTTATATTGTTTTATCTTTTTACATTTCACAACCAGTGCAATGTAAAGGCTGAAGTGGTGGTCACAGTTTTTGTTTTTATTTTCTTTTTTGTCAGGCCAGTGTTCTGATATTAAAATAAATATTGCCCTGTTATACACACAGTAGTGCTTGGAGTTACTGAAAGGGGTTAGTAACTTGTTCGTGTTTGTCTGCGTGTGTCTGTGTGTGTGTTCCATGACTTCAAACTCCCCTTTTGAGTTGCCGGAACCACCACCCCTCTGCATTCTGGGACCTCCCACTTTACAAATGAGGACACTGGTCGCCGAGAAGCTGGAGCCTAACCCAACATTTACCACGTGAGAGGCAGGTCGAAATAAACAATGGGTTTTATAACTTTTAAATAATTAATTGATTAAGCCTCCTGGCTTTTGAATTTCTTGACTGACATTCAGGTCCATGTTTCATTCATGAACTGAGTAACTGCAACAATGAAGTCCTGTTAGGGAAGGTAGCAGAGATAGTCAGTTATATATAAGAGCTTATAGTTCACTCTGTTGAAATGGGGCCACTTACACAAGTGTGCATACGGTTCTCTGCTGGGCTTAGAACAATGGTATCCGAATAAAGGCTGCCTTATCACGCACATTGTCTCAAAAATAACCATGAAGATGCGATTTGTAACATCATTAAATCAGCACTGAGGGCATAAGCAGTTTTAATAATACATGACCAAACTCTTACTGAGGCTGTGTGCTTTTATAGCCGTATAAAACTAATGGGGAGAAGCAAGAGGGTGGAACAAAGGTATGTGTGCATTATTATTATTATTATTATTATTATTATTATTATTTCAAATCTGTTACCTCATCACACCCTTTTTTCTTAACACACACACAAAGGGTCTCATAAATACCCAGCTTTTGCAATGCTGCTCTCTCTGCTCCTGGCAGCTGGGAAGGTGTAGCTCACACTGCCCTCAGTAGACTGCAGTGAGTAGTGCATCTCAACCTCAGAAAACCAGCTGCAGCGGTTACAGCAGGAGCAGCGCTCGTGACTTTCCTGGTGTGAGATGACGCAATGAAAGGCTAGACAATAGATGTGCATATGATGCATACAACTTGGATATGTCTGCCGTGAACAAAACATGGTTGCTATTAAGATTATTTGTAATTTGACAACTGACTGCTACACTGTAATTTCTCTCCTGATGAATATTTATGCAGAAATAATTCCTGAATTAAGAATTTGACTGATTTCAGGTAGATAAAATACAGTAAAAAAAAAAAAAAGCACGATAAAAAGACAGATAAATGGAATTACCTTCAACACAGCACTTTCTAATCACTCTATATCATCTTACCCTTCATTTACTCATTCATCCATTCATGAGAGGGCACGTGTGTGTGCGCAGGTGTGCGCTAATGAATTATGACTTTGCCAAGCTGGCTCACCACAATGTAATCCAACGGCCATGATCTGTGGCATCCATCAAACTGCGCCGCATGCATACATGCGCTCTCATGCACACATAAACACACATACACACAGATTTAGACTACTTGCCATCTTGATCAGAGTGCAATCCAGGAGAGGTTGCCAGAAGGAAAGGTCGAACTGCAATCACTCATAAGACACAGACATGCACACTCACACAGTCATAGAGACGTGCACCTGCTCCACAACAAAGATTGGAAAGGTAACAGTAAATATGGGCTTCCAGGGCACAGTTTACACAAGAACTTGTATTATTAAAAAAAGAGAGAGAGAGAGAGCGTTAGAGAAAAAAAGACACTGTCAGCTAAACAGTTAACTCCCCTCTGATTGATTCACAGTATTCCCCATAGAAGTTAACCTTTGAAACACAAGTAGGTCATTTAAAATATTAACTATGCAGAGCAAAAAGAACAAATATGTATATTTCCAGAAAATGTAAAGTTGCCCCTTTTAATGTTTACCATTTTGCATCCATATTGCTATGAAGCTTTCCCCCTAAAGAAGTGTTTTTGCTCAAGCCAGTTAACATATTCTGTGACTTAACAGCCCCTTGACCTCATTGCAAAGAACACATAAGCAATACGTACTAATTCCCTGTAAGGGTTGGTGAAGCACATTACTGTTTATTTTCCTGAATCTCTATTTGAAATAAAAACAAATCTAGAGAAAAGCAAGTCAAAGGATAAGATAAAATGCAGCTTTTGACTTTGACAGTCACACACACTTGTTGTTGCTGTCTGGAAATACCATATAATTAAAGTCATTCATAGAAAGGAGCTTGCAAAGGAGTAGATTTTGAGTCATTGACAAAAGACTAAGGCAAGTAATATTGAGAGACATATGGAGGTACATTGACAGATGAATGACAGAGAGCGACAGCAAAGTTGAAGAGGTGGTGGGGCGGTGGACAGCAAAAAAGTACTGAGATGTTTCATGCTATTGTGTGGATATGTGCAAGTGCATTCATGTAAGTGTGTTTGCAAATGTTTGCTGAGTCCTCTTATTTGAGAGTGATTAGTCAAAGCCCTGAGTTTGACACAATGAGATCAACCCAGCTGAGGAGAAGGCATACATTCCTCTTCTAGGCCATCACACGCACAGCAACACAAACACACACACACACGTACATGTAGAGAGAGACATAGAGGGACAGATGCAGCGATGACGTCCAAGCACACAAGGGTGTGCAGGTGTTTTGCCAATCACGTACACAAGGGTACAAAAAAGGGACTCAAGTACACATCGTTTTGCTCTGTTTTTCTTGTGTTTTCCACCCCTGCGCTATCATTGCTTGTTTCTATTCAGCTGCTCTTTCTTCTTCTGCACCACTGTTTCAATTTTCTCTGCATTCATCTTCTCATTTTTTTCCCGCTGCTTCTCACCCAATCTCCTCCACCGCTGTCATATATTCACCCACGTGCACCCGCTCTGTTTCCTCCTTGTCATTTACCTGTGTAAGCTGTCTTGTCAAATTTCATCACACTTTTGTTTTCATCTGGGAGCAACATTCATCCTGTTCATCCTCCATCTTTTCTATCAACCCTTTTCTTCACATCGCCTTTCCAAATGCCCCATCCTCCTCCTCCTTCTGCTGCCTAGTGGTTATCCAAGTCAGCTGCCCTTCTGTGTTACTCTGAGGAATGATATAAGAAGGAATTTTCTGTCTGCTTCTGTTTGGCATTTTTCCCCCCTCTCTTCTTTGTCTGGGTTCAGTTCCTCCTCCCGCCACCTTACTCTCACACTCACTCTCTTTTCTCTTATGTAAAGGTCACCAAAAGTTCAGATTGAGTTCAAACCCTGCAAGAGTAAGTGCACAGAGCTGGTCAGAAATTTTAGCTCCAAAGGCGCTCTTAAACAAAGTTTTAAAAACATTACAAATAATTTAAAATCCATCCAAAAAGAAAAAAAGTGAGAATGAACTCCAGTCATAATGGTAAGAAATTATACCTACGTATGTTTTGAGCTTGTAAATCAGTGTTAGTAAATTATTCCAGATGTTGTCTCCCTATGAGATAAATCTGAGAACTTTTGTGGATGTGTAGAAAAAAGATTTATATTTGAAAAGTCGATTTATACAAGGACATTAAAAACACAAAACTAACAAATTAACACACAAAAAAGCATGTTAAAGTTTCCAAACTAGGTGTGACAATTACAATTACAAACACAAATTTTTGTTTTTTTTTTTTCCCTTCAAACTGGTGGTTTTTCTGTCTACAATATTACTGGGGGTCTTTGTGGGGTCTTTGTTTCCCTAAACCTATTTTTTTGTTGTTGTTTGTTTGTTTTGTTAAATGAAAATAAATATTTAGTTTTTACATATTTATTTATTAGCTCCTTTTGAATTTGATGGCAGCAACACATCTGAAACAAGTAGGAACAGGGGCAACAAAAGACTTTAAAAGCAATGGTCACAAAACCAAAACTGGAGGAGGATTCGACTAATTAACTAATTAGGTTAAGTGTCGAAAGGTCAGTAACATGATTGTTTACAAAAGAAGCATATCAGAGAAGCAGAGCTTCTGATGTAAACTGTGTCTAAAGATTGTGGAACAATTTCAGAAAAATCTTCCTCAATGTAAAATTTCAAAGACTTTGAACATCCCTCAATCTTCAGTGCATAACATCAGAGAATCGGGAGGAATATCTCCATTGGACAAAGCTGAAGGTCGAAACTGGATGGTTGTGATCTTTTGGCCCTCAGGAGCTGCTGCATTATAAGAAGACACAATTCTGTTCTAGAAATCGCCCCATGGGCTCAGAAAGACTTCCAATAATTACTGTCTGTGAACACAGTTGGTATTGCAAACCCACACATACAGGTTAAAGCTCTATCATGCAAAGAAAAAGCCACATGTGAACTCAATCCAGAAATGCCCCCATTTTCTCTGTGCTAAAGTTAATTTAAGTGGCAAAGTGTTTTGTCATCAAATGAATCAAAATTTGAAATTCTTTTTGGAAACCATGGAGACCATGTCTTGCGAACCAAAGAGGACAGGGACCATCCAGCTTGTTATCAATGGACTGCTCCATAGCCTGCTACTCTGACTGTATGGGGTTGCATTAATGTCTACAGCGTTGGCAGCTTACACATGTGAAAAGGTACCACTAAATTTTAAGGTTTTAGAGCAACATATGATCACATCAAGATGTCTTTGGCACACAGGGAAGGCCTTGAATACTTCCACTAAATAAAAAACCACGTCCATCTCAACAGACTGGCTTTGTAGTAGAAAAGTCCTGGGTCGTCACGTGCGGTGGAGGTGAGGACCCAAATGCCGGACTCAGAGGCAGGAGGGAGACAGAATGCAGGAACAAATTATTTATTTACAAGCTCAGGAATAACCAAAACCAAACAACAGACAGACACCATTTGTTCCTCAAAATATATCCTTATGTTATGACTAGGTTGTTTTAGGACATATATTATTTTTACATGGGATTTCTACAACAATAAAATGTCAGATTTTGACTTGGGCTGCAACAATATCAATCACAGCAACACTTTCTTTGGTAGACGCTTTAAATGCTTGTGTATGTATATTTGTAAGTGCCACAGAGGGATGTATGGATTTTAGCTGCCTCACTGCTCAAGTGGGACATTGAAAATAGCTCCAAGAGCCTGGCATCAAGGACATATTCTACTGTAAATTATTGTGACTGTGTGCATGCTTCAGACTTTTTACATGCACATGCACATCTTGGTGTGCACAGTACTTACATAGCTGTGCAAAGAGGCATGTGCACATTTATGTCAATGCACCTGGTATTAATTTGTATCAGGTGCTCTTCATTATATCATATCAGATGAGTCTAGCTGAAGTAATGCTTGGATTATTCACCACACAGAGACCACATTGTAAAACATAAGTGCACAAATAAAAGAAAAAAAAAACTTCTTGCCATAGTTACAAAATAAAGCAATGCAAGTGTAAAAAAAAAAGAGAATAAAAATCCTTATTACTTCTATGTCCTCATGTGTTGTTGCACTGGTATTGAGGTATTATGTATAGTGTATAGGGCCTTATGCGGTCATTTTTTTGTCCTACGAGTAAAGCAGTGGAGCAATCTGACCTATATTGTAAAAACAGAATTACAGAGAAGGATATAAATGCTCATTCCTGACTCTTTTTTTATGCACATGGTTGTGATCACATACTGTACTTGCAAAAAGTAAAGCAAGTTGGATCACTTTCACTCTGAGGCTATTGTGGTTGTATTTATCAAGCTTGCTGGTATGTTTAAAAACAAGAATAAATTTGAACAATCTAGAAGCTGTTTTATATAATATTGCTCTGTTCCTTTTTGTCAAGCTTTTAGTAAGTATGATAACTCCAGTTGGTTTCAGTCACTGGACTCACATATATCTAAAAAGCTTATCAATTTCACTCAATGGAAAAATGAAGGAATAAAACAGTTAGAACATATAATAGAAAATGGAAACTTCTTCTCATTTAATATTCTCACTTCACAATATGGA
>JBAFSZ010000023.1:10637581-10659605 GCA_036919955.1 Melanotaenia pygmaea | reverse complement strand
GTTCAAAAGTTTGGGGTCACTTCCCTATTGAATCCCAATGCAAAGTGACCCCAAACTTTTGAACGGTAATATATACACACACATATATATATAATAATTTATTTATTTTTTTTGGATGTGTGGGATATTTGCCTCTGCTATGAGGGATTGCCTCACATTAGCTCAAAATTGAACTCACAGCTGCCTCAGGTTGCTTCTGAACAGATGTGAGTGCTTCAGACTCACACATGGTAGCGTAACAAAACAGTCACTATCACCTGCTTTTGGCCACACTCGGGAATTACATCAACAACACTCAGCTTTGTGCAACTTTCTGAGGTAACTGACCTATAAAATCCCAGCACCAGCCGAAGAAGAAGCAGGTGGCAAATGAAGTGTGTAAAATCCAAAAAGATAAATGTTTCTAAAGTAATATTCTCACATCCCACATCCTGTTAAAGGATAAGTAAATATAAACAGGCTGTTTATCCATCCAACCATCTTGAACTTTTAAGCTTGAATTCTGAACACCTTCATAAACGTGGCTATGCAACATTAATTTAGGTCAAACCACACATGTTTTATTCAGCTCTGAATTTTTTTTTCCTTCCCTTTTCCAACACGATAGCTTAAGAGTGAAATGGTGTTTCAGGAGGTGAAACAACAGAAAAAGACCAGACTTGCTATGAAGACTGTGCATTTTAATTCAGATTTTACATCAAAACAGATATTTAATCGTCTATATTATGCTACAATATTTATACAAATACCATTTTCTGCCCTACTTTTGTCTTGAAAAGCAAAAATATCCACCAAAGTGGATCATTATATGATCACAATATGATGTAAAACCTTTCAAACTCTTAAATGGGAAGGAAGGAAAATCATTGTTCCTTGTAGTTTCTGCTTAATGTCTTTTTTACAGTGTAATTAAAATTTTTAAATATTTTTGTTCATATAATAAACTACATTAAAAGATATTTTATGTTAAATACCAATAATAATTTCCATTTTACTTTGAGAAGAAGTGAAGATCTCCACTGAACGGGACAGACACAAGATCTTTCCCAAACAGAGTCTCAGTCTGATGCTTCCACAAGCATAAAGATGTTCCCTACAAATAACATGGAATATAGCCTTCATGTGTCTCTGCCATGTCCTGTCTGTTCCTATCTCACGCATTGCTGTTGTGTTATGTTCCAGTTCTAAAATATAGATTGGTTGTCTCACAAACTCATTCAAGTGTGCTACACAAGCGGTTGGCCAGTGGCTGAAGAGAACGAACGACAGACAAATACAGAAGGACGCACCGAGAGAAGCAAATCAAGCGAAGGAGTCAGGGAAGGAACGAAGTCCATCATCTATTGCTGCACTGTAACCAGTGGGTGAATTGTAGGGAGTAACAGTCACTCAGTCAAAGCAAATACTGTCCTTTGTTTGTGCTGTATATAGACATGTAACCGTAAGATGACAAAATTTACAGTATTTTTTTTCCCCCCACAAGACAGTGTTTAAGTTGTTGGTAACAATATTAAAATTGCAAAGTAAATTACATTAACTGAAAGCATTTTTGTTTTTAAAGAATTACTGTAGGCAGGCTCTAAAAGCATTTCCTGGCAAACCAACAAATTAAAAAGGTGCATAACAGCTGCTGTATAACTTTTGAGTGAGTAAAGACATGCACACTGCCCTTTTAATGTTCTAATCTACAACAAGGCTGCCACACCTCTGCAGGTTTTAGACATTTTCTGGTTTAAATACATCTGTATCAAATGAAATGGAACTCAGCAGCTTGTCCTCAAGTTCTGCACAAGCTTGTTTATGACCCTTTAAACTGAACCAGGTGAGTTGAAGCAGAAAGACTTTAACACCTGCAGGTCAGCTGCCTTTGAGGACCAGAGTTGCAGAACCCCCTTCTACAAGAATGATGAAAAGTAACATAAACTGGATTGTGAGATTTCTATGCCTCCATCTGATCTGTTCGGTATAAACATATGAGAATTTTCTGTAGCTAGCCATGACGACTTACTTGGCAGGAAAATCCAGGCAGAGTCAAGAAACAAAGCAAATTTTAAAAGTCCAGAAGCTTGTAACAACAACAACAAGGGCAAGGCAGAAAAAAAAAAAAGAGAACAAGCTGAGGTCATACACTTACCAGAATTAATACAAGGGATCAAGGCTGGAAAGCTTGTACAAACTGAGCTGGAGGGGAGGAGAGGGGTCATAAGAAGGGCTATAAGGTCCTCTCATTCAGCAGGTGAAACAGCGTTAAGAAAATACAGTAAGTTATATTAGTGTACTTGAAGGTACACAGAAATAAAATAATGAGAAATAAATGAAGAACTGAATAACAAAAAAGTTCAGAATTACTCTGGAGATCTCACATCAGTTCTAATGTGTCCAACGACTAACTATTTTAGGGTAGAGCTGGACCAAATCGGGACAAGGGAGACAAAAGTTAGATCATTTTCAAATACAGTACATCAAAATGTGTACATACCTGTGTGTTTTCTCTTTTTTTTTGTTTGTTTGTTTTTTACAACACAATATCAAAAAATAAAAATAAAATAAAAAAAAAAAAAATCTCACCAGCAGCAGGCAATAGAAATAAAATAAATAAATAAATATTATCACCAGAAGCTGTGTCTCATTTGAGGTCATATAGTATAACACTAAATTCTATCTTTTAAATACACAAGGGAATAGAGTCCAGTCCAAAGTGATCCAAAACCCACTTTCAAATATCCAGAAATGTATCAGTATTGTCATGAAGGGTATAGGTTAGTCTTTCCAGAGGGAGTATCCTTAGGACTCCTGTCTACCAATCCTCTACTTTGGTACATTCTTTAGAAATCCAGAGTTTGAGAATAGGCTTTCTTGCTGTGTATAATAAAATTTCAGTAAGCCTAGCACTGTGTTTGTCCCTTGCAAGGTCCACTGGCTGCAAGAACACACTGAAAAGATAAACATTCCAAATTATATCCCATCAGAGCAATTACTTCATTTTTTTTCACATCAGACCAGTGTTTTTCCACTTTAACACATTTCCAAAACATATGTACATATGTACCAAACTCACACTTACATTTATGACAGAAAGTTGAACCCAAGCCCAGCTTGCCTGTCAAGTATAGTGTAAAATGGAGTCTATGCAGGATTTTAAATTGTCTCTCTCTATCTGAGTTGCAACTTAAAATTTCAAGTGAATTTCCTGTCATTTGAGCTCACTTATTGTTGTCCATCTCTTCTCCAAAATCGTTCCGCCGCTGTCTCCTTACATGATCTGTGGAAAAGGTGAGATTTGAGGTAAAACTTTTATAAATCGTATCGTTTTGGGAATAAAATGTCTGATTTGCAGGTACCTAAAAAAAATAGATAGTTGCAAAATGTGCTTTTTCTTTAAAGTTTAGAAGGTCTCCATTGTGTCTCCTTCAGAGAGTTTGGCAAGCTGGTCCAGCCCCTTTTCATGCCAGACTTTAAACACAGTTTTGACATGATGGGATAAAAATTGGATTATCGGCGGCTGTAGCTCAGGAGGAAGAGCAGTCGTCTTTCAACTGGAAGATAGACAGATCGATTCCAGGCTTCCCACGTTGCTTCCCGATGTGCCTATCGGGGTGTGAATGTGATATGTAGTGTAAAGCGCTTTGAGTGGTCAAACTGACTGGAAAAGGGCTATATAAGTAAAAGTCCATTTAACATTATTGAATGTATGAGCCAGTAAAGAGAAATGATTATTAACTATGAAAAAAAGTAGAATTTCGTACCATGTGTTAATAGTATTTCGAACAATGAGGTTATTTTGGACCTCTAGTTTTACTCTTATAACACTTATAAAAGGACAGTACTTCAAAGTGAAAAGACAAGTTACTAGACTACATATCAATCCACGTATTTGAAACATCAGGATTCGCCTGCATTTGTGCAGCCCAATAATACAGATGGGCATTGGTGACAGCCAGACCTCCCTGAGTTGTTATTTTTATTATACTTTATCAATCCCAGCTGGAAAATTCTTTCTCTGCATTAAACCATCCTGATTACATTAGGAGCTAGGTTGCAGGCTAGATTTCGGCACCAAGGGAGCAGTGAGGGTTAAGGGCCTTGCTCAGGGGCCCACAGTGGCTCACCTCAGTTGACAGCCTGGGGATTTGAACCCATACATGGCAACAGCATGGGATGTCATCAACTCCTAATGATGCATTCATGGCCATCATTTAAGCTCAACAATTTTTTTTTGTCTTTTTTTTTACTTATTTATTAATTTCCACATTTTTCTCAAAAATGACAATATCCAGATATTCTTATTATTATTCAGTATTATTAAACTGAATTGGCTTACCAAATGATTCCTCCTAATTAAACAACCGTCTGCTAGGGGTTTGGCTTGTTTTCAAAATCCTGCTCCCTCTGAATTTCTGACCATTTGTATATGTTTCACTGGGATTTTCTTTGAGTCCCAGAGGACCCATGGGAACCCAGTTCCAATGCAGCCCCTTAGTGTGAGGCATCTATTTATAGTGTCAAAATGCAGAAGTGATAGATAAAGGCTTTAAACTATCACCATCTACATAATGAAATCTGACACCCAATAAAGTACCAGCATGAGGCTAGAATCAAAATGCAACATAGATTTTGTTAGCCTACTAAATCAGTTGCAACTGACAGGAATCAATAAACAAGGGATAAAGGAAATACAAAGTAAATTAATTAACACTAAATATTATTTGGTCATGAATGCACATCTACACAAAAAATGGTGGCAAAATCTCAAAGTGTGCAACTACTCGAGTAGTTTTTGAAGACTTAGCTTTGTGTTCCAACAACTGTAGGTAATACTAGTCAAGTACCATTAAAGCATCCACAGTTTATTATTTTTGCCACCTACTCCTACCAGTAGCAAAATTAAAATCAGTCAGTCCTTGCAGGACCTGCAGGATACCAGTAATCCCACTCTAATACCAGTTTATTCTCCTCTATGTTTATCTTTGTATCCCCCTTATAATCAGAAAAGATTTATATCATGTTTAATCAGCCAGTCATTCCTGATTCCATTCTACCTTTAGAATAAATTAACTTAGCAGTAGTTGTAGGTTTTGAACCATGGTAATATATTTTGAGCACTTAGTTCCTCAACTGTTCCCTTGTAAGCAAAACGTTGTGAAGCCCATGAAAATGACCAAAGTACAACCCCAAAGTTAACAGACGCAGACTAAACGTTTGGGTTGCTACAAAAATCTCACGAAATCTCTTTAGAACTGCAGATGTTGCAGATTAAGATGTGTTTCTCTCTATCTTGTTCCATAACGAGGTTCATAAATTCACATTTTTTCCTACATTTTGACATCCACTTTCACATCGAAAGATGTGTGTTGAAATGTTTATATAATTATTTAATCATACAGTATATACACAATATATTTTTATAGATTACATATCAGGTAAAGATGCTTTCCCACTTATAAGGAAGTGACTGAGTTGTTTCCTGAGCAGAAATTATTATGTGCATTATTTCTTTAAATTGGGCGTGTTACTGACACTTTTAATGACATGGTGGAAATCTATAGAGAGAAGTTGTAACCAGCTTGCTTGTGTGTTTCTTTGGGGGATGAAACAAAAACAAAATGAACTATGCAAATAGCTTTCACATCACTCACTTGCACTGTGTCAGAGAACATTTGTATATAACTTACTTTGCCTAAACTCTCTGATGTAACACCACCAAGCATGTTTTAAATCTTTATCTCTTGCAAACAGCACCTGCTAGTTGTTGCTGGTTACATTCACAGTGAACAGCCAGTTTTTGAGTTTGTGTGTGTGAACTCAGCTGAAGGAGCAGATTGTCATTACTGTTTTACAATCAGCTGCAAACTTAACTATAACGGAAGCTGGCTGAACATAATATATATAATCAGCAAAAAGCAGGTCACAGATCACAAAACACAAACTCTTTTCAATAAGGAATTGAAAATTTGATAAGAAATTATGATAACGCCTGCAGGAGTCATGATTGTCACATGGCTGAGGATGCAAACAAATATTTCTTTTCTTCCGTTTACCAAGCAACGGGGTACTGTGTACAAGCAACCGTTCTGTTTCTTCCTGTCTTCCAATCAGTAGCTTTCATAAAGTGGAGGAGACCTTCCAGTCTGCAAAGCACTTGAAGAATTTATTAATAGCAGATTAATGTGAGTAATCTACTAAAAGGCTGTGACTACTTTAATTTATTCTCAAATGCGTCATTTAGTCGTCCAAAGCAATATATATGTTACCATCTAATATAAAAAAAAAATTATCTCCAATCCTTGTTATTTTCTGAAACAAAACACTAATTCTGCTCATTTTCTGCAGACTTTCATTTATTTTCTGTCTAACCAAGTTGTTTTTGTGAGTGTATGAAACTATAGAAAGTTAAAATACAAAAAAAAAAAAAAAAAGGACAAAGTGAAACAGTGATATGAAAAGGTGAATGCTGAGCTCAAACTTCTCTGGCATGATGGCAGGTGTGTTAGAACCATGTGAAGCTTCTTTTGAATGGGACTTTGCCAATTCACAGACACGTGCTGCAGTATTTTACAGCCACTTGGAACAATATCAGAAATATGTGAAACAATCTAAAACAAGGATCCCAAACTCTAGTCCAAACTCTGGTCCACAAGGCCCACTACCCAGCAGAGAAACATTGATTACCTGCAGGATAGTGGGCACTGAGGACCAGTGTTGGGGATCACTGATCTAAAGCATAGGCTGTTCTTGGTTGTGTTGGTGCTGTTGACAGTATTTTAGCTTTGCTTTGCAGAACACAGAAGTAAAATTGGAAGAAGAACTGCTTGGTGTAAAACTTTGTTGAAATAAGAGCAAATGCTTAGTAGGGTTTTGCCATTTTTTTTTCAGACAGCACAGACAACCTTTCAACCTGTGAACACCTTCACCTCTGACGCTTACTGGCTGTTAAGGTTTAAGACAGCAGAGTAAACAGCCAAATTCCTTCACAAAAAATACACCTTAATAAGTCGTGACTAGTAAATAGAGAAACAGTTGCTTGTGGGTTAAAAAGTCCAAACAAGTTATTTGACCTGCAGTTTGCTCTTCCAATTGTACCCTCATCCAATTTGTCAGTTTGGAGGGACAGTGGTCATGGCTATTATATTGTAGCACTGAAATATAATTAGCAACTTGTATGCAGGCAGAGCTGGATGGTCCAACTCCATCAACCTGCAGGTCACTGTGAGAAGCTTTACATGTGTCAAGAAGAAAACAATGTAAAAGTAAAATGACTTAAGATATGTCTTTAAGAGATTTAATTGAAATAAGATGCTGGTAAATGTATTATTAGATTAAAAATTCATTATGTTTTCAGTTTAACATTTAGATTATATATATTTATAACTGTAGCTCATAGTTGGTAACGTTACCCAGTGCATTAAGGACAAAGAGGGACGCATCAACACAGTTTACCAGCCAATTCTTTACCTTTAGTCCTAAACCACCAAACTAGCTGAGCATTTAGATAACAGTAATTCCAAAACTTGGACTCATCTGGACACTTAACGGCCAACGAGTAATTTAGTTCAACTGCATCTCATTTCACACAGTAGCCACATCACTACCATATTACCCACAAGGCTGCCTTCTGAAAGCAGAATCCTCAGCTGCTTATATTGCATTTCAATGGAGCATATTTGCAATTAAGAATTGTTCATTTGGAATGATTAACATTACCGTTAGTGATTGGTGGGGAGCTAAGTCAGACTCTGGAGTCACTGGAAAGATTACATCTCCCAGCTGGCCTGATAGTGGCTCAGAGCTACTAGAGGCAGGAGGGCCTGATGAGCTCAGCTCCCACTTTAGCTTTATTGACCTGAAATGGACAGAGCACTGACAGGATAGTTGGATAGATGAGAGCTGATGATGTCGGCTTTATGAGAGAAACTTGGTAACACACTCATACACTCATATCACATGGTTGTGTGCCTATAAATTATCCTTATTTCAGCTCATCAATTGTGACCTACTTGGAGTGAAACTCTGGCTCCTGTTTTGATGTGGTTAAAAATAAGAAAAACACACACACACACACACACTTGTACTGTATCTTCTCACACTGAAAAGACAAGCACATCAAATCAATCAAATAAAAAATATAAACTCACGAGCAGAATCCTCTTACCTAAAAGCAGACTTACTTTATTCCACTCCACTGACCATGGTGATTTCTTACACAACCTTGCAAGTGTGTGTGTGTGTGCAGACATGCACATACACACACACTTTTTTTATATTTGTGTACAGACAACCACACCTACAAAGACATACTGTTCGTGAGGAGCTACAGTGGTACACAACAACATTCAGACTGGCATGTACGCAGACACACATGCAAGGAAACATGGATGTATGCCAACATGTGCAAAACTACACATTTACAGCAATGACAAACACACACACACACACACACACACCATTAAGCATTTATACACAGGAAAATACAACACTGTCTCACTGCTGTGTCAACCTTTGTTTGATTCGCTTTCTCCCACTCCTTTCTCCCTCCCTTGTCCTCCAAGTGTACATCCCTTCTTCCCTGACCCTGTTATCTTCTGGAGCATCTCAAAGAGAAAGAGGAGGAGTAGAAAGACATTTCTCCCTCCTTCCCCTCTTTATTTTCTTTCACAGCTTTTCCCAAATCAAACACTAAGATTTTTTTTTTTCCATCGAACTACCTGAAAATGATTAAATTAGTTGTTGGACATAAGCATACATAATACTCACACACACACACACACACAGACACACACACACATATATATATATATATATATATATATATAAGCTTTTTTGGGGGGGCTGCACGGTGTGTGGTGGTTAGCACAGCAGTCTCACAGCAAGAAGGTTGGTGGGGGGCGATGGCCTTTCTGTTCGGAGTTTGCATATTTTCTCCATGTTAAGCGTTGTTTCTCTCCAGGTTCTCTGGCTTCCTCCCACTGTCCAAAGACATGCATATTGGTCACTCCAAATTCTCCATAGTGCATACGTGAATGATTGTTTGTCTCTCTGTGTTGGCCCTGCGATGGACTGGTGACTTGTCCCAGGTGTACCCTGCCTCTCACCTGTTAAACGCTGGGATAGGCTCCAGCTTACCTGCGACCTGTAATTAAGCGGTACAGATAATGAATGAATTAGTTTGTTTATATTTATTTATTTTTGTCACAGGCTGAGAGGGCATAAAAATAGTACTTGGAAGTAAAAAGAAAAGTCAGACTTATGTGCTGCTGACAATTTTCCTCTACCCTCTTTCTCCTATAATGTCACTAGCTTGCATTTGGAGAAAGGTACAAAAGACGACAGCAGAGAAGAGAGAGAGAAAACCTGGCAAGGCCTTGAAGCAAGCAGGAAAAGTTCTGTAGATGCAGGATGCAGAGAAATGGGGGAGTGACTGTAAATGCATTAACTAAATAAAGATTTTTGCAAATAGAAATATTTTGGGAAAAAATTATAAAAAACTTTTTTTGCAAGCTATGAGAAGTAAAACAGTTTTAATAACAGTCAGCAAGTGTAGATCTTGTATGTTTATATATTTAATGTGAAACAGCATCCAGTAGTCTCTTTTTTGTGTAATTACCACCCGAAACAGCCTAATGCCCAAATCATAAATAACATTAAGAAGTTAAAATGATGGCAATACTATGAGTGTGGCATAACAAAATATTAGCCTCACTGTTTACAGGTAAATTCCCCTTATTGATAGCTTGTTTGGAGACAACACAATAGGAATTGTTTAGCGACAACACAGATTGATGACTATCAAAAATTTATCAAAGTTTTTGCTGCAAATCATTTGACTTTTAACAACCTCACAATAAAAACGTTTAGCTTTGTATCGATTTCAGGACTGCGAAGATGCCACTGACATAAGGTTACCTGAAAAACTGAATGCATCAGACCCCAAAATCTGCAATGTTGATGACAAATGATCTACCATCATTTCTTTTAATCAATAAAATAAAACAGGAGGAGAATTTTCCAACTTTAAGGGTATAATTAGTGACAAATAGCCAGTCTAATTATTATATCATCTTACTGGTGGTCCTTCTGAGTCAGACATAATAACTTATAAAAATATCTAACCCAGAAAATGTGCTGTCTCATTATTATTGCTGAATTACTTAGTTCCTTATCTAGAAAGTAAGGCAGTGACATGAATCAGAAAGCTGTCCAGCCTGCATGTTATAAGATACAGAGTTGAATATTTAGGGGATGTTACATAAGTAAAAAAGTTAGAAAATAAAAGGAAGCAGGAGAAGGAAAAGAAGGATTCCCTGAAGGGTATTGCCTAAGAGACATGGTTGTATCTTTTAATATAAAGGTAGTCACAGGAAATATCCATATCCACTGTATCCATGATGACACCAAACATATTTTACAAAACTAATATATAAAATATGACATTTTTATGAGATTTTGCTCAGCAGACCAATTTAAATAGTTGAAAGCAATTTTGGTAAAAAAAAGAAGCACAACTTACATCAAGGTAAAAGCTGCTCACCACAGGCCACTCTGCAACTTCTAATAGTAGCTGCTTTTACTTTGCTCTCTAAGCCATGACAGTCAACAGAAATATTTATTCTGTTTCAATGCAATGCATGTATATACATTTTTCTTAATAATGAGAAAAAAATAATTTGGATTAAGAAGTTGGTTCAGTTGTTTGCCTTTGGCCACAATTTGAAAAGAAAGAAAAAACCTCAAGCAGGTGCTCTGATGCGTCGTGAAAAGCTAACGTGACAGAACAGAAGTAAAAACTAAGTGAGTGAATATGGCAAATGTTTTTTTCTGTGCATTTTATCTTCCACTCCCTTCCTCAACCCCAAACATGACATTTACAAAAACTCAAGGTCTTTTAAAATCACTTCGATTAAGTGACGCCTTTTTATAAAAGTTAAGGGATCATTCCTGGTATTACTGGTGGTCAAAAAATAAAAGAAAACAAAAGCAAGGAAATTTTCAAAGCTGGTTGGCATTGTGTGAAGACAACTGAAAATTTGCAAATAAAACTTTTAAACCTTACAGTAAAAAGCTTAAATAATTATGTTTAATATACTGTATCATAGGAATTGCAGCAGGAAATTAGACTGTAATTTTAAATTTTTTTATCCTCCTTTGACTGCATACATGAACACAGAATGCTGCAATCACACAGCCATACGCGACTGAGTACATAGACAAAAAGATTTAGCACCAATTACCCTCTATGTCATTATCATGCAAAGCTATAGGATAGCAGCTCCACTGTGCCATGCTGGAGATCATTTTATGTGAAACGCCACCACTATAATAATCATAACCAGCCTAAACCGCTGAGCTAAAACTGCAAAGACAATTTAGTGTCTTCATTCCCATTTAGCTCTTTATAAAACACACACATACATGTGCGCCCACACACACATTTGAAGATCTTATTCTGGTTGTCATTATGTTGTAATGGGAGATTACACAGAAACAGTAAAAGAATAAGACTGTCAGCATCATTTATTTACACATGCTGATTATGTATATACACACACAAAGAGCAACCCAGCTGCCAAGAGAATATGTATTTATGCTTTCAGAAAACCACAGTTATATACAGTATATACTGTTCAATTTCCTTTTTTGGGAAACATATGACTAGGCTACCTTTTGAAACGTGTTAAAATGAGCTTTAGCTGAAGTTATTTCAATCAAATTTTTCTCCCCCTGATGTGTTTTAATATCATTCTCTGTTGATGTGGTACAGAAATATGATCATTATGTCTGGTTTTGAGACATAAGTGAGAATGATTATTTGGGGCTATGTGCATCTTATGCAGCTTACATATTCAATGAGTATTTTTGTCTTAAACCTGCAACACCAGTATGGCTTTGTTAGCGACAGCTCCTTAAACAGCTTAACCTGGCCATGTGGCTTTTTTTCTCTCTCTGTCTTCTCTTTACAGCTGGACCAAATGGGCTGACTTGTCAAGTTGATAGCCGCCATCATAATATCACTTGATGAGAGCTTCATTATTATAATTAGATAAACCAGATGATCTTGAATTATCCTGGGTACACTGAACCTGCTTCACAATACATGACCCAGGTTAGAATGTGGGAACATGACATGGTTTGGCTTAGGGAACGTAAATAAGTCCAAAATCTGGTCATCGGGACCCACTGCTCTATATGTTTTATTTGATTTTCTCCTTCAAAAGACCTGATTCAAATTAGTAGACCTCCTTAAAAGTTCTTTGCAAGTCTGTTAATGACCCTATTATTTCAGTCAGGTGTCTTAAAGTACAGAGACATCTAAAACATCCAGGGAAGCAGGTCCTAAAAATTAGTAATGAGAAACACTGACTTACATTACATGTATGGTCATCAAAAACTATCACAAAGTGTCACATTGTGGAAGCCACAATTAATTCCTTTAACTGAGGAATGTACACAATACATAATTGTAGCCCAAGAAATTTAAATGCATAATTCTTGGGATACAGGGTAATATAGGCACTTACAAAAACACTGGCCTAAAATAATTTAGATTAATTTGCAAACAGGTAAAACAGTTGCATTCTTGCTGCAAGTGTGACCTCTTCTTGTCACACCATTGTGTGCATTTTTGTTGTGTTTTTTTTTTTTTTTTTTCCTTTTAGAAAGGAAAGCTATACACATTCACATATATACATATACATGAGGGAAAACAGATGGCTGAGTGACCCTGAGGTTTTGTCCCAGTGTCAGTTTGCTTCGATATTCCAGGCATAGTTGTCACTTAGACTTAAGAGCAGTTCTGCCCTGTCTCACAATAGACACACACATAAACATCCACAGAAGAAAAATATATCAGGCACATTTAATGAGTGCAGAAAAAAATATGGCATCGCATGGCATTGTCACTGGCGGTTGTCATTCAGTTTCCTAGAGTAATAGTAAAGAGAACTATCAGGACATGAGGATAAGATGTGCTTACAGAGGATGTGCTCATCAAGATATCCATCTACTGCATATATCTATCACTTCTATCCTCACCTTTGCCAGCTATTGACAGTGAGGCTGACAAGAGAAAAGACAAAGAAAGGGAAAGTAAGTTTACATGTCAACTTGTGTATTGTGCCCCTCCAATAAGGTGCTGCTTGCATTACATAGGGTAAAAATACTTAGATGATTGCACATTTTCATGTGCAAATGTGGATGGCTCACAGAGCTTTCAAGAGTGATTAATAGCAGATAACTTTTCTATGAGCTCTGACATGTGACATACATTTATATATGGTGAGCTACACATACAAAAAAAATGGCATAATAAAGAGGAAATGTTAATTCCACACTCCACTATACATGAAAACATTTATGGACCTCCTGGTCAGTCATTGGTGACTACACTATCCATGTGATAGATGACCTGACACTTTGTACACACAAACACGAAACACGGGCCTCATGGAAGAACACAGTATACCTACCTACCTGGTATGTACAGTTGTGAGAAAAATAATACTAAGGTTTGACGTATCATGATATTTCTTTCCAGATCTGAAATTATGCATATAAAATCTCATATTTACTCGGGACATTACATTGTGAAGATTTGAACAAATCTGAGCCAAATGTCGAAGCAATGTGCAAAAGAATACCCTCCATAACTGAACCCTGTAGTGTGATGATATCAGTTTCTCACACATTGTGGGAGGAAGTTTGGCCCATCTTTCTTTAAGTTGCTTCAGTTAATTTAGGTTTGCAGACAGGCAATAATGTTTGCATAGATCTCTTCAAGTCTGTAGCAATTGAGGTCTAGACTTGTGGTCATTGTAATAGATTGATTTTTTATTTTACTTTCTTTCTTTTTCCATTTTGTTTTAGCTGTCAGAAAGATGGCCTCCAGGTTAACTGAAGAATATATTAGTATATAGAGGACTTTGTGGTTGACTCAATAACTGGAAAACGAGCCTACTACTGTGCATGACAGCTGGTATTTAGTGTTTGAGTCAATATGCTTAGTTGATTTTCAAATGTGAAGGGATGCATTGTGACTGCACATTTCCACTTTGCTTTTGTCAGTCCAAAGGATATCGGGCCTCGTTAACAATTTCTTCTTACAAATCTTCTTAAATTTGTTCTTCAGTTGTACTTCTGTTTTTTTAATGAAAACACCTATGTGTTTTTTGTGATTGCAATTTTCCAAAAGGATTGGCCGTAAGAAATGCAAACTAAAAACTCACGATCAGAAGTTATCCAGCAGGTTCCCCATGCGTGCTTCCAGGTCCTCTTCTGTCCTATATCCGATCTCAGAAGCAGTGTTGGACAACAAAATGATAATAGCAGACGCCCTTCAACAAATAGCCTTGTTGAAGGAAATCAATGACAAAGTAATAAAACAAAGATGGGTACTTTAAAATTACTTAGTTATAAATCAAATGGTGAGATTCAAATCATATTAAAGTAACTTTATTGAGGTTGTAGACCAACATTCAATTGTGCCCTTAGTGGGTAAGGGGGAAGCTGTAAACAGTGTTCCACTGCTGTGTTGTGCAGTACTCAGCAGGAAATGATTATCCTACAGACCTGTAATAAAGGAGGTTCATGAATTTGGAAAAGCAAGGAGTTTGACTACAGTCAGAAGCAATCATGGGTCTTTTTGCAAAATAGAGCAGAATTTTAAAATATTTACATATATTTTCTAGTTTAAGCAGCTTCCCACATGCTGTGTCCAAATGCATCCAGCCTCCTTTTAGAATGCTCAATCGTTGACTAAGTTCATGCATGCATGTGATTAAATAAAACCTCTGGGGAGTCTGAAGGTTTGTCGATGGTCTTAATCCCCAGGGGGCCAGGGCATATCTTCAAACTTCCTAAAAAAAACAAATCTTGACTAAAAAAAAGTCACTGTTCTAAATATAATTATTAAATGATGGGTTACATACTTATGAGCCAGCATCACCCCATCTTAAAGATGCATGCCCAAAAAGCTGTTTTATAAAATAAAAGGAAGCATGGGTTCCTCCAGGGAAAGGGGAGACCACATTCAGTTGGTGGTTCTGGTGGTTGCATATTTATGGAGGGATAGTGCTTTATTGTAGATGTGTGCAGTCTAGTGCACTGATAGTGTAACAAAAACCAGCAACAGAATTAAATCCTCTCTTCACTGAGCCTTGTTCTTCAGCTGTGTATGGAAACTCCATTTAATGTTTGGCTAATTGGTTTATGGCATGCAGGACTTGTGGGAGAGCACAGTTAATGGACAGCTGTGATATGCCCACCTTACTTCGCTCTTGCTGAAATGCTCCAGCAGCCAAAAAGCCCAAAGTAAGGATATGTTTTCTTTTTCACAAGACTGTACAATGCAACACGTTAACAAGCCATATCGTTCTCTCACAATTTTAAGAAAATGTACTAAATAAAGCACATTACAGTGTCAGGAAAATTAATTTATAATTTCCTTTTCTCAAAGCTAACCACAGGCAGAAATGATATAATTTGATGTAGTCTTCCACAAAATGCATAGTTTTGATGGTAATGAGATTCTGATGACTATACGATTGCAGTGATGTATAATGACTTCAACGAAGGCTTTTGATTACAGATTTCAGTATTAATCTGGTTTACAAAGAAAAATGCAACTTGTTTAATGTACAGGGAATTATCCAACAAGATTATTTTTGTTTTATAGAGTGTGTGCAATTCACTGAATAATATGATTATAATATATGTTTATGTTAATCTTTCGAGTTCATATTTTGTCAGTCGTGTGGCACACACAAGAGTGGCTGTGCCTACAGATTACTTATGCTCATTATTAGTCTGAAAAATGTTAGTTTAATGATTTCAAACTTAAATTGATTTCTTGAGTAAAATCTGTCAAATGCTGAAAAAAATAAATGAACATGACACAGTAATAAAGAATGATCAAACCATAAAAAATGATAAGGTAGGACAGGCAGTTATGTGGGAGAACCTTAAGAAGGGAGTAAGATGAATAGTTGTTCCATTTTTTGGCAGATGCTGTTATTAAAAAATACAGGGTCAAACACTTCCAACTGTGGGAAAATTGCTCAAGGAGAAAATGTGGTTTGTTAAATGGGTGCACAGAGTTTCTCACAGTTGGTTCAGATCTTTGAGGTTGTGCTTTAGCCATGCATCTTGCACTGGTTGTTGATGTATTTAACTAATATGGCTGTATTTTTTTTTTTGTTTGTTTGTTTGTTTGTTTGCTTGCTTTTTTCTTGTTTTTTTTTTTTGTTTGTTTGTTTTGTTTAGTTTTTTTTTAGTTTGATTTTGTTTTTTTTACAACAAGCTACTGTGGGTGGAAATCTGTAGAAATTTCTAGGTTAATAAAAAGGACAGTGAAACTGTAACGTTCAGTCAACCCATACCATATGTAATAACTATACTTAATTCTACTCAATTTTTGGTCCCAGTGTGAAAAGACTGATTAACAATAATAATAATAATAATAAATAAGATTTATATTGTGCTTTATCATCAAAGTGCTTACATTAGATTCATTATTCATCCACTCCTCATTCATGCTTGGTGATGGTTGCCGCACCAGGCCCTGCCACGGACACACTTCCCACGCATTACCACAGTCAATCCCCTGAATACTAATCAGCCACACCTGCAATCAATCTGATCCCTGGACCATATATACTCCAACTCCACATTCACTCCCCGTCGGACCTCATTGCAACTCTGTTGGACTTTCCTGCTTTCCCCTTCCTGGCCTCGACTCACCTGGCTGATCCTCGGACTCCAATGTTTTCTACCTGGCTACTCCCTGCCTTAAGCGGCTGTTTAAAGATCTGTGCCTGTAATAAATCTTTGATCATCTCTGCTCTGTCTGTGTGAGGTCCTTCATAACAGAAGCTCTGACCAGATCAAAAATAGCGGATGGATTCCCCCACCAACCGTTTTTCTGGTGATCCTTGTCAGGTTTATTCTGGCATTAAACAGAGACACGACACAAGATTCTTCTCTAAGCACTTTGCAAAGGAGAGAGAGCTCTCAGAGACAAGTCAGGCAACGGGACCAGCTCTACTCAACTCCGAAGAACTTCTCCTCTGCAGCACTCTTTTATTTGCACAACACACAATGGGTGTTGCCACCCCGAAACCACAATCATGTACACATCATGAAAAACCAGTATGGGTGGATCCTGTTTTAACTGGACAGGGGAAATAGGTTTCCATAGAACACAGAAGTTAAACAAAGGCCATTACTTAGTCTCAAACAGGCTGGTTTGGTTAGATTGGTCTCAAGCAAGCTGGTTCGGTTACATAAGGTGAATGGTTGCACAACTCATTAGTCACGTATAGCTGTAAGCCTCTCAGAAGAATATAAATGATAACATAGTATTTCCAACATTCCTATGCAGCGGATTCCTGCTCCAGTGCTCCATCCACCTGAAAATGAACCCCAGCAGGTACCGCACCGATTAATCTAAAATCATTTCCTTACTTTCAGGACCGGCTCTCCAGTGGGCAGAAGCTATCTGGCAGCAAAATGGTGTGGTGACGCAATCCGTGGTGACGCGCAGTTCACGCATTACTTTCAGGAAGTGTTTAGGATTCCCTCTGGAGATGCCACTATACAGGAGCAGATGCCTTTACTGTTGCCAGGCTTGGCATCTTATTGAGGGGTGCCCCGTTCGTCCTCCACATTCTCGGGTGAGTTTGGCTACTGTTGCCTCTATTTTGTCTGATCCCCTCACCACACCAATTACTTTGTCGCTACCTGTTTGCTCTCTGACAGTCACAGCCCTCCTTGAATCCGGCTCCGCTGGGAACTTTATCTTCGGGTCCCTAAGACACAGTCAACAGCTCCGGTGCCATCGCTGTCCAACACCCTTTTGCATCCAGTCCATCACGTGCAAGAATCTCACTCAACACACCATTCAGCTCCAGACCCTGCCTTTAAGGTTGCTTATACCAAACTAGAGAAATACTGCGCTGGGGTCCCACCTGTTATCCCAACTGTTCCCCCGGCTACCACAACCAAAGCCGGTAACCAAGGTCATGCTAGGGTCCACCACTACAGAAAGCCCAAATATTAGCCCTATCCATAACATCCCTCCTGAGTACAAACACTTCCAGGATGGTTTTGCCCTCAACGAGCAGCTCAGTTACCACCACATTGTCCCTGGGACTGCTCTATTGACCTGATCCCTGGGGGCAAACTTCCTGCAGGTCAGATCTACCCTCTTTCTATCCCAGAAACAAAAGCCATGGAGGATTATGTAGCCAAGGCCCAGGGACAGGGCTACATTCGCCCTTCCACATCTCCAGCAGCCTCCAGCTTCGTCTTCATGGAGAAAAAAGATGGTGGACTGTGGCCCCGTATTGGCTACCGAGCCTTAAATCAGATCACAACGAAGTTCAAATATCCCCTTCCGCTGGTGCTGGTGTTTACCAAACTGGATCTCAGAAGTGCTTTTAACTTTATCTGTATTCATCAAGGGGATGAGTGGAAAACAGCATTCATCACACCCACGGGACACTATGAATAGCTTGTCATGTCGTATGGTCTAGCTAACAATCTTTCTGTCTTTTAGGGCTTCATGAACGAGATCTTCCGCGTCATGATCAGTCGGTTCATTATCATTTACATACACGACATCCTCATCTTCTACCCTGATCTTCAGACCCATCTCAGCCATGTGAGACAGGTATCGGGCTGTCTCTGAGCCCATCACTTATTCCTGAAGACAGAGAAGTGCTCTTTCCATCAGCCTGAAGTCAAATTCCTGGGCTATCTTGTGGGACCTGCTGGGGTGAAGATGGATCAGAGGAAAGTCCAGACAATCCTGGACTGGCCAAAACCTAACACAATTAAAGCCCTCCAACGTTTTCTCGGCTTTTCCAACTTCTACCGAAGATTCATCTGTAACTACAGCACTTTAGCTGCCCCACTTACTGCCATGTTAAAACATCAACCCTGTACTCTTACCTGGACTCCTGAAGCAGAAAACGCATTTAAATACTTACAACAAGCCTTTGTCTCGCAACACTCTGATCCTGAACTCCCTTTCTGTGTTGAGGTAGATGGTCTGGATGAGCCCCTCACCTCCATCCGTGTGCGTTCTTCTCCAAAAAGCCAAGTCCAGCTGAACAGAATTACGACGTTGGCAACCGAGAACTCCTGGCCATAAACCTAGCACTGGAGGAGCAGCGACATTGGCTGGAAGTATCCAACCATCCCTTTGAAATCCTTACCGATCACAAAAATTTAGCCTACCCTCCAAGAAGCTCGCCGCCTGAAACATTCATACAGCAGCAATGCTGCCACTGGAAACAGAAGGTAAAAGTGTCCAAAGACACAATGCAAGATGACCGAGGGAGTGGATTCAAACCACCAACTTTCCGCTCAATGGCTAACCTGCTCTACCACTTGAGCCACTAGTTGCGTTTCGATTACTTTTTCTAAAATTTCAACAAAGTGCAATTGTGATTTGCAGGTGTTTCAATTGAATGGTGTTTTCCATCTCCTCCTGCATCTACTCATACCGTGCCATCTTTATTTGAAAGGAACTGGTCACTTGACCCCCTATGTCATGTCCAGGGACATGTAAATGCATAAAAAGTGTTTTTATCAACGCGTCTGGAAAAACCCCTCATGAGAACATAAAAAGTTTTTGGCAATATTTGAGAGGTTTTTCGAAATGTAGCTGTTTCCATTAGTAGTTATTTTATTGTGATATTTAGATTTTTCCATTATTCTCGGAGTAATAGAAATGCAACCCACTGAGTGTGTTCATTGAAATCAACACAATTTCTGCAACAAATCTGAACTTGAACTGCTGTATTTCTCTTACTTAGAGTAAAGTAGAAGTAGCTTGCAATTCTGCACATGCAGCCTAACTTATCAGAATGCATTGTCTGCAAACCCATTGGCATGCATGCTATCTGCATGCATGGATAAACCAACAGGAAGGATTTACATGTGGCTTTTAATTTCTCCACTGACCCAGAGTTATCTCTACTGAGCATAAATCTTACGGACATCATTTCTGAATGCAAAGTCAATCACAAACTACCACAATTCAATTGTCAGTCTAAAACACAGCAAATTTTTGATGACATTTTCATGATCAGCTGATCCCATGCGCATAACAGTGATACCCTGCAGTCAGGAGACAAAGCACAGAAAATTACCTCATCCCAAATGTGAGTAAACTTGATTAAAGCTGTGTCAAGTTATAAGGCACAATGAAGAAAAAATTCTCTAGCTTCTCAGCTGAGTATGTGGGTTTTTCATGCACATGCATCTGACTGGGGCAACACTGTGGGCAATTATAAAGCAGAACAGTGGAAGGGTCATAGAATAATATCAAACTCAGTCATTAACATTTTATAGCATAGCAAGCTTTAGCTGTACTGTATGGACAGTTGACAGGCCAAAACTGTCAGGCTGCATGCAAAGCAAATTCCAAGATGAATTGTGAACTCACACCAGAAGTATGTTAACAGTTCTGCCAAACTTTACCCCTAGCATGTTGATAATTGTTTTTAGCTAAATTGATAAATGTAAATATGAATAAAAGAATGAAAAGAAAAGCACAAATTTGATTATCTTGTATTACAAGAGAATTTGCTGCTAATTTTGGCTAAACTCACAAATGAACTATGTTCATTTATCATGAAAACAAATTTGTCAGTACCAACGATATTAGCCAACAGTCACGTGGCTTTTTGTGACTGATCGTTGAAAGTGGCATTGAATTGTAGAATTTATGGAGGGTAGATAAAAACTGTTTTTTTTTTTTTTTTTACAAATTTGACTGAATCTAGAATTTGTTAAGAGACTCCTGAACTATTAGAAACTGCAAGAGAAACGTTAGCCTCCTTCCCAAGTGTTCCACCATATGGCAGCAACAATGAGCCTCAGTCTAAGCCACCTTTGCCCCTTCACAGTTAAACCAATCAAGCCGACAAAACTGCATTAGTACCAGCTTGAAAAGGTTTGCGAAAGGGGCTGTTATAATGGGGTGGTTGAAGGGGCCATTCTAACCCTGCCCATATATAAACAATGGAGCCTAATTGTGGAGTTGTTTAAAAAAGACCTTTTATTATAAATACAGTGCCAGGAAAAAGTAATATTAACTTGGCCCAACAGAAAAAATAAATAAATAAGTGGCAATTCTATAATGCCTTAAGTTATTATGGTGGAGTGACAAAATGAGGATCAAAAGTCAAACCTCCTAAGATAAAATCTGAAATTAATTTTATATCTAGACAAACAATCAAACACAGGTAATAAGTCCACAAACCAAACTTCTCAAGTAAGGGTATGACAAAGACCGTATCCAAAAACAGTTAGGGTCAATGACACAAAGATTGAAGGCTGGAATAGTCCTATTAGGTACTGAAGCTCCACTGATAACAAACATGTGTGGGTGGCAGGAACAGAATAGTACTGTAATCAACCAAAGAAAAAACAGGTGTGGAGCAAATGCAGGAGGCAGAAGTAGCTGATTTAAATACAGATGAAATCAGTTTAATAAAACAGGAAGTAAATGGAAAGATTACTAAAATGGGGCAAAACTACAATTTAGAAGATAACTACAACAGAATCCATGACCAATCTACACAAAAGTGAACGGGTAGACTTCCAGTTGCACATTGGTAATTCTAACCTGTGGACTTTTTCTTGTTAGCAAGTGATGCTGCTGTTTTACAGCATTTGGAGCATTTCAGACAAGTGGGATTAATTATTTATCCTCTGTTTTGTTTTCTCTGGCAACTTGCTGTCTCAGATTTTTTCTTCTATGCCCATATGGAAAAATGAATTTAATCACCTGATACACAAGGTTAACGTGACAATGGCAAAGCAAAGCAGCTTGACTGTCTCTTTCTCTCTCTCTATGTATATATATAGAGAGAGAGACAGTCAAGCTGCTTTGCTTTGCCACTGTCACACACACACACACACACACACACACACACACACACACACACACATATATATATATATATACAGTACAGACCAAAAGTTTGGACACACCTTCTCATTCAAAGAGTTTTCTTTATTTTCA
>JBAFSZ010000023.1:10572325-10586233 GCA_036919955.1 Melanotaenia pygmaea | reverse complement strand
CCCTGCCTCTCACCTGTTAACATGCTGGGATAGGCTCCAGCTCACCCGCGACCCGAAATGGAATAAGCGGTCAAGATGATGGATGGATGGACAAATATATGAATAACTAGTTTGGGTGGGTGATATAGGTATCGGTGGCTCTAGTCTCTGGCCTGTGAAAGATCTGTAATGTTATGGTTTTTTGTTTTTTCATAGAATCAGTGCTGTGATTGCACCCACACTGTTTGGATGGTAAATTATCTCCTGTAGAAGGAGAGAAATTTGTCTCCTATTCTTGCAATTAAGAGTGTGTCAAGATATAGTGACACAAGTTCTGGCCGTACTGTACATGGGGTCATCAATGCCAGGGAAATCAGGGAAGCTATCCACTCACTGTGTGGCTTCTGAACTTGATTAATGGTCAGAGTCTGTGATTGGTAGCATTGCTGTTGCATGTCACTTTTTGGCAGACCCCTACTTTTATAGCTGCAAGAGCCTTTTATAATGAGGGGCTCTCGCAGACCTAATTACTTGCTTTACTGTTGCTTATACAAACTGGCACACACTTGCACCCACATCTTCCTACCTCTGACCAATTAGTTCTAACATTTATCCCCTCTTTCTGTCTGTCTCACTTTCTTATTTCCACCTCTCTCCCTCTCCAGTGTTTTCTTCTAATTCGTCATCTTGGGTTCGGTGTATCTAAAAAATGCACTTTTTATTTTAGTTTCGAATATTTAGTTTTTAGCTTTTATCAGTTATGTATATGGTGTATTGTCGTAACCTTCACGCGCCAGAATGAAACAGCATCTGACACTCAAGACTTTCATGTATTGGCTTTTTTTAGAAACGGTCTTGGAATCAAGTTTGCTTTCTGCCTGTTTAGCCTCTAATCCAGGGATCAGCTTTCTACATGTCATTAAAAATCTGCTACTCTATTTCTTAATTGCTCTATGGACCAATGACTGCACCCTAATGAAGATGTATAAAGCTGCGAAGCCACTGTAATCCAGTGTAAGTGAGTGCACTGTAAATTAGACCAAGAGTGGATGTAAATTAATGTTTCATCTGCTCAGTCAGCAAATAGTCACAACAAAAAATGCTTGATTGTGATAGATGCAATCAGTGCAGGGTATTAAAAATATTGAGGTCCACCACCCGTTACAAGAGAAGAAAAACTTTTTCTGAAAACTTGTAAATCTGAATGAATAGATAAAAATATTAACTAACTAGCTCACTTTTAAACAACAAACCTCACTGTCATTTCAGAACTTCTCCCACAAATCAGTCGCCATCCATCAAGCTAAAGTTAACAGATCGTTTTATGATCAGTGAAAACTGTACCAAATTGTATTTGGTGAAGAATGGAAGTTGAAGCAAAATATGTTTGGCTAGTTCTCTCTGTCACATTTCATTTTGCCAGCTACACTCTTGCATGCAGGTTTAGTTGCATGTAACCTGGGGAATAGTTAGACTACTTTGAAATCCACGTAGCTCAAAAGCATTTATTTTAAGAATTTTATTGCATACAGAGCAGAAAAATGCCAAGATGTTGACTTCGATAACCTAAATGGTAACTACGGCCATGGGTGTAGACTTGTAGCAATATAGACTGATACCATCATTCCACTTAACTTCCTTCTAAACATGTAGGAAGCATTAACACTATGGGCTATTATACGAATATGATGTGACATGGTACAAAAGCTAGCAAGGGCAACTATTTGCTGCCTATACGAATTGATTTCACCTGTCTTCATTTTTACACAAAGACCATAGAAGCTTCCATGTCAGGTCTATAGGCTACAATAGTTTATTTTGCAATAAAGTGCACAGTACTCCACTGTTCGTTATGCACTTAGTAAGCAGCAAATGAACCATCGAGGATTGATGAATCATCTTGTCGTTGGAATTCTGAAAACATGGATATGCCATTTGGATGTGTAACTTTACATGTCCAACAAGAAAAGCCACGGGTAAAGGAGAATGGCTGTAGTAAATCCTTTGTGCATGTCGTGTGCACTCGTGTAAGAAATAAATACTGTGTTCTCTGTAAATTTTTAAAGTTTTAAAAGAGGTTTAAATGTGGCATGAAAGACACAAAAATTGAATCTAGAACCGAGAGTATACATACTGTCTTGTGGTGGTGACAAGTGCATGTGCGTTTCTGTGGAATACATGGAGCAGGATTTGGAGCCCAGCAGGCCACATCTTTAGAAACATTACAAGTTGCAAAACATTACAAGTGAAGGGCATAGCAATCTTCTCTTTTTGTTGTGTTGTTATATTAAAACAATTCCATATCAGTTATATTTGTATAGAACCAATTTTACAACAACTTCATTGCAAGACACTTACAGACACAGTCCAATTATAATCTAACTATTCCATTTTATGTTTTACATTAGTCCAATTTATACCTGTGTTCATATAGAAGCCAATTAATAAAACAGTTGCATTGATTGCAACGAATCTTCTCTTTGATGCAATCTACCAACCTCCCAAAAAATACCTATATTTTTATTTATTTATTTATTGCCATCACAAAACCTGTCCAACAAATGTAGCTGATCATTTATGGTTGGTAAGACCTGCTATCATAAAAAACAACAGTTCCACAGAAGACAAATCTCACTCTCTCTTTCTCGCTGAATGTAACTCTATTCTTTTTCCTATGAGTGAATGTGAGCATAAGTGGTCTTTTTTCCAGCTTTCCTAGGCATTATGTTAATCTGACTGCATTAATATAAATTCCCTTGCTTAGACACACTTTGCTCTGTAGATCAGACAACATTTGTACTGTATATCTATGATGATTCTCAAAGTTGCATGAGCAGCTGTACTGTGGCTACCAATACTGCACTGTTGTACTTTTAAGAACTTTCCCCTTTAGTCAATGGATCTGGATCTCTTCCAGTCACACCCCCACCTCTTCTTTCCAATATTGATTGTCTTTCATCTGTTCAACATTGCATTTAAGCCACACTTAAGGCACCTAAATGGTTCAGAAAGCTCACTTCAGTGGATTGAGGATTCTGACGCTGCGTTCTGCCATGGCCTCAGGAGTGGGATGAGAAATATCCCAATTAATCAGTATAGGGAGGTAAAAAATAAATAAAAAAGAAAAATAAACCCTTGAGTCAGGTCCACTCTGTGTCCCCTTTAATCAAATCCACCCCAACTTCCCTTTAATCACAGCACTTTTCTCTAATGCTACATACTAAATAAAGCCTAGAGGGCATGAGGGGATGGGGGGGTTGGAGCAAAAACCCCTGGGAAATGGTCTGTCATCAGTTGAGCTTGTTACTGGAGTGGAAAATTAACCTCTTCATAGACACCTGATGCAGAGAGACACGAGGAAGAGAGCGATCCACTGAGCACACACACTGCATCGTGGCACTTTGCACCATTAATCCTACATTTTTTGAAAGCTTGCGTCAGTTGTTGTTGGGTCTTTGCAAAAGCAAGACAGGGTCTCTGCTATGTGACAAGTGTTGACATTTTTGGTTCCCTATATGGTTGAAGTTAATATTATTGATTTGAGCAGTGCATTGATGTACTAAACAAATTATTATGCTGCTAACTAAACAAACAACCAAGCTTCTATTTCCAAATTTTGTTCACAGCAGTGCCTTTAATTTATTTCAGTTTAGGATGGGATGTGGGTGTTGTGGTTAATGTCAAGGCCTTTTTTATTTATTTGTTTTTTATTTATTTATTTATTCATTTATTTAATTATTTTTTGAGTGTTCTACATTAATCTTATTGCACCCACAGGCTGGTAGGTGTGAGTGTGAGCATCGCTGCTTGTCTATGTATCTATGATAGCTTATGACTTGTTAAGAGTGTGCCAATAACTCCCTTTCTCCTAATGTCAGCTAAGAAACGCTTCTGCTTTCACCACCCTCAGCAGGATAAAGAACCTGATTCGGTTGCTGTTAGACATAAGCGACACATTATTTTTAATTTAGCCCAAACACAATTCCAAATCACTCAAATCAGCATGTAATCCCACAAAAATTTTGGCATTGAATTTGGCATTTCAATTAATAAACGATGGGATATTATAGTTTCTATGCTAAACTGCCTCATTCTGCAGGCTAAAACCAAAAATACTCTCTAGCCAACACACTGCAAAAGTGAAAAAGTCTGTACTGGTAAAATAAGGAAAGGTAAATTCCTATACTATACTATACTATACTATACTATACTATACTATACTATGCTATACTATACTATACTATACTATACTATGCTATGCTATGCTATGCTATGCTATGCTATGCTATGCTATGCTATACTATACTATACTATACTATACTATACTATAGATTTAAGTGATTTTTTACTGTGTGCCTGAAGATTTTTTCCCCTCTCTTCCTCTCATTTGCTCCCACATGTGGACACACACTTGCCACCAGCGTCCTCATTAGAGCTTCTTGCCATTTCAGCACTTTATATTCTGTCGGATTTTAGCAGAGCCAATTTAAATGACTTGGGTGTAGATTTTGAATCATTTATGAGTAACTTTCGGTATCACTGAGCTCGTTCCATGATTTTAGAAAGGTTATCTAACTGTTTTTCATTCAATTTCTAACTTGTTCTTCTGTTACTACAATTTGTTTGACAAAAATCTATATTTGATACTAGACAGTGCAAGAGGGAACTTTGTGTAAAAAAATTATATTTAAGGTTCCAGTATATATTAGTATATAAAATAATAATATATAATATATTATATTATATATTAGTTTAAACATCAATGCAGCAGCTAACATCTATTTGCTAATTGATGTAATAAACTTTATAAACACTGCACGACAGGAATAGCACTAGAAATGGTCATAGAAATTAATGCATAGGAAAATAACAAAGTTTCTTTGATTCATGTTCTAACATTTGCAGGTTAAACAGGTGACAATAATCAGAAGGTGCCTAACTGACTTGTCAAATGTGGTACCAAAAAGCCCACATTCCAGGTGTTCCCACTGAGATACTCCACTATTTAAAATATGATGAAGTAATTAACATAAATTATGCTTTAGTTTAATTTCCCGGACCAGCAGACACATGCACACAGAAAGTGTCTCTTTTAAAACAAGTGAAGCTCAAACTTTTATCCAGAAAAACATACTTTATATTAAAAAGATTCCAACAAAAAAATTATAACAAACTGAGTCCAAATTGTAATGTTCTCCAAGATAAAGATACATGAGCTGCTTGTAAGTCTGAACCTTAGAATTCACTTTGATTTTATTAATTTATTTTACTACTTCTTTTGGATCTACAGTATATTGCTTTTAATCACTGTAGTTTCCTAAAGTTGTACGTTACCTCCTTTAAGTAAGTGACAGCATTTCATAATCCTAGCCATTAATTCATACATGCATTTGAAGAAATTGAAAATTCATGTGAATAAAAGTGCCAAACTGAAGCAAGTGTAGGTGATGAGGTGAAGTAAAGGTAACTGCAAACATTAGAAGAGACATATTTATTACATTGCCTACTGATCAATGAATAGCTTAATAGAATGCCTACTTCAATCTTCCTGTTAAATGGCAACCAGAGGAGATCCAAAGTAAAATTAAAAGCTTTTAGGAAGTTCTGATTTGTTTGTTAATGCACATCACATCATCACCTCTCCCCCACCTTCTCACCTTTTGTTTTCTTTCATCTGTCTTGTTCTCTCACATCTGATTCCTATACAACAAAAGCAAGTTCACAAAAATTTGCATAAATGAAGACACCCAAATTGATCTAGTCTCCTTCCATGCATCCACATCACTCAGTTAATGTGGCTTTGTGTCGTTGTGTGGGCACGTTATTTGGTAATATATAGGGCATAGCTGTGATTTTGTCATCACATTGTGAACGTGCCATCTTGGTTCTTCTGATGTTGTTTGTGTGGGGGTTGGGACTCTGCATGAGTGTGTGTGTGTGTGTGTGTGCGCGTGAGGGAGAGCGACAGAAAAAGAGGGGGCTTTAATCTGACGAGGCAAATAATGTTTGACGTTAATGAAATGTTTAATGAAGCCATGGCCAGAGGGCAGATGTGGGGAGCCACTTGCATTTAAACACACACACAACCACACACCTATGTGCACCATTACAAGTGCACGCATGCAGGCAAACAAACCAAAGAGCGTTTGTTCACATTCTGATCTTAAAATGCGCATTCTCACAAGCAAGCGCAGATATATATGCAAATAAATTTTACGGAAACACATACTGAGGTACTATAAAAGGTTCTGTCATGCTAACCAAAGTTGACAGAAAATCCCCACCCATGACTTCTCTTCCTCTAGTTCCCCGACCTGAAGCAGTCTCTAAGAGTGAAACATTGGTTATTTCATTGGTTTAAAATGACCTGTGACAGTGGAGCTGGCATTACTGGTGATATTATTTGCCAGTTTGGATTAATTTTATTTATACTACTTTAATCACACTTAATTAATCCAGGACTTCTTCTAAAGTTTGATTTAAAATATCTTGTAAGAGGTTCCTGGCTGGCACAAGAAAAGGTACAGTCATAATTCTCAATAATATATTTATAATACACATAAAATACATTACTAAGTAATATGACAATTTTAAAAATGTCATAAAGAATGAACAGTGGGATTAACTTTAGAAAAAGATGATTTATTTATCATACATGTTAAAAAACATTGTCTTATCAATGTCTCATTATATTCAATGTGCAACTGTAGTGTTTGCACACATCTAAAGTTTTTATAATTTATCCCTCTAAACATGGAGCACAGATGTTTCTCTTCCTGTGTCTTCTTTCTACAACACCCCTTTGTTCTGCACTGAAATTTGTTGCCACTTGTGTTGCCAGATGTAACAGAAACAAGCAATCTTATAAATATACACAAGCCCTCAAGAATCAACTATTTTAATTGCTGCACACTTAAACAGGTGTAATCAAACAAGGTGGTTTATAGACATTTATAACAGCAATAGCCATATTAGTCCACCTTTTAAATTAAAACATTTTGGAAAATTTTTGGCAAGACTGAGGATATTTTGCGTTTAGGCCCAATCTGAGGAGCGTTATTCTAGTCACCTAATTTAATAATTTTAATGAAACGCTATATTATATCCATTTCTATATTCACATTATCCTATTTAGGGTCCTGGAGCCTGTTTTTGGACACAGGAAAGAAGCTGAAAATTCACATAGAGCCTGCACATGGGAAGGATGCCAACTCCACATGGAAAAGGACCAGCCATCATTCAAACCACTGTGTGGCTGTGATACTAAGCCCATAAATAAAAAAAAATATAAAAATCAGCACAAATCACATTTTTCTGGGGATTCATATAACTTAAGAAATATAATTAATTTAAACATTTTAAGAGGTGATGATTTAAAATTGACCTTCAAACATTGCATAACATGTCTAAAACTTACCACTATCACTACTGAAGACAACACGAGGCCTGTGGGAGTGGTTAATGGTGTCAAAAATGACCATTTTCACATTATTTGAAAAGATAAGGATGTGAAAAATAATTGTGTTTATGCTGTGTCTACAAACATTTATAAAAAATACAGTCTAAATTGCATGAATCAAGTCCTGCAAATATCCATATTCTGAAACTGATCTGACACAAAAGCAAATCAAGTTTTGGATGTTGTGATGATGGGTCACTCTACCCTCAATCTAAAGAAACCAAACCAAGAGACTAAAGCGATCTTCTTTATTTGATTCCCCTTTATACATCTCGGGAAACGTATTATCTGCTCTTTGCTCAGACTGACCTTTTCATTTAAGTCCACGTTTGATCTTGTTACATTCAAATACTTAATGTATGTTTTGCTTGCAGTTATATTTAGCACTGCTTTAACCTTTTGCACCGCCCGGGCTTTCAGGGTTACAGAGTTCTGTGATTCTGTAGAGTTCTGTGAGTCCTGAGCAGCTGGAGAGCAGCCATGTGTCTTCAGGCAGGACCCCTTCGGTTCGTCTGAATCACCAGTCTGAAAAATAGGTCCTTGGGGTCATAACGCTGCAGAGCTTTTATTCTGCTGAGTTGGTTTCATTTGAGCTGCCTTAAAAGGAACTGTTTAGACTTGGATGACTGGTGAACACAAATAGCCACCTTACAAAAGAGAGAACCCAAATAAAAACAGGACATTAGGTAACGTGTTTGAGAGCCAGGTTTGATGGATGAAGAAGATTATGGTTTGCCTCTAAGGCTGTGAGGTTTTACGGTGTGAACAGCTCCATTTCTGGCTATGGATGATTCATCTCTGAAGGGTTCAAGCACCAACCAACAAATACATAAATATCCATCACTGATTAAGATCTTGTACTGGTTAACAGTTCTGCTTTAATGCTAATATTACAGTAAGGTTTTAATTTATCCATCTTAAAACCTCAAGAAGTGTTTATTTTTGACTAAATCTTTTGATCAAAGTTCACAAATACAGTAAAGATGTGTTCGGTTAAAGCCCATATATCTCATGAAATGTTTAATGTTTCAGAGAACAGTCAACAGGGTGATATTTTCTCGTACTATTTACATATTCCCCGCTTTTGTCTGGCAGCTGAAGTATCCTCACCTGACACCGCTAACCACTCTGCAGCTCTGATGAAATGTGAAGCCCAAAAACCCATTTTGTCCATGATGAATAATGTACATTTTTAAATAATTTCCAGGAAAGCAGAGGTGCCTAAATTGCATTGCACTTCTGTGCTTTTTACACTCCCACTTCGTTCTTTAAATCATTTTAGTGTTTTATGCATACAGTGGAGTCTTTAATCTAGAATCCAGGTATGTAATTTGGAAAGTTAGAAGAATAAATTTGACATGGTTTATGGGTTCTTGCTTTTTATTCATTATTATTATTATTATTATTATTATTATTATTATTATTATTATTATTATTATTATTATTATTATTATTATTATTCCAGTTTGTTCCTGGTCTTTCTCCTAATGGGTCGTGGTTGAGCACCTTGCATGGTAGCTTCTGCCATCAGTGTGTGAACGTGTGTGTGAATGAGTGAATGTGACGTACATGTGAAGCGCTTTGGATAAAAGCGGTATATAAGTACAGGCCATTTACCATTATAAAAAAAAAAAAAAAACATTTTATATAACTTTTTTATACATAACGGAATTATATACAAAATATAGAGATATATTATACATGGTTATAATATTATAGATTATATTATAGATTATAGATATATTATTTATGAACATGTATATTTTAAAAATAATTTTCAAGTTGTTGCCTTTAAACTTATTTTACTAGAAATAATAAAAGCATTTGTGAAAATAAATAAAAAAGAATAAATTCATAATATGAATAAATGTTATTATACTGAAAATGTTCCAATTAAATAATCTGTAATCAAACACCCTGTGATCAGCCCTGCTTCTTCTTTTTTTTTATCCTGATCACTGTGTGACACATTCATCAAGCAGCCACCAACACATACTTCATCTTCTGCGTAGAGCATGGGTAAAAAGACGGCATTGCTCACTGCTCACACAGCAGTTCCATCACTAAGGAACAACCCTCCAGGTCTGAGCCTGAGGAAAAGATCACAGTGATCATACTTAAGTAGGTAGCTTCACCAACAAGACCTGCATTTTGTGAGGTACTACATAAAAACCGTTGTACAAATGTTGAACTCTAAAACACAAATCTAATAATAATGTGAGTACCAAACCAAATCTGTAATATGTTGCTCTTTCCACAAATAATGAGGCATTTTATTTCACTTTGATTTCTGTCTGATCTACGAATAAAAGGACTTTTTCAAATAACCTAAATAGGGGGGCTTTTTTGCTTCATAATTTGCTCTAATACAAAAGTAATGTGACATCTCTCCCAGAATATGAGCTTATTAGAGGAGAGAATTGCCTGGTATTGGTGGGTTATCTGCTCATGTAGTTCACCTTGGCTCCCTTTTGTCCACCCTGCATCAACTATCAATTAACACTTCCCCATCCCAGTGGGCACATGCACACACTCTTGTTTTATGTCTGCGTAGCTTACTTCTGCACTCATTGTAATTTAGTGTTGGTTCTAATTTTAATAAATGGCATTTGTTTTATGTTTAAGTCTGACATGAGCTTGCTGCCTGTCTGTGACAACAGATCACTGTAACATCATCAAAGACCACCTCTGCCCCCAAGTGGTCAGAAAAAAAAATCATACAAGCAAATGTGAAGGAGCTGGTAGACAGAATTAATGAAGTTGTAAGAGTAAGAAAGCTCAGTAAACATAAACTGTTGTAAAGGAAGATGCACAAAAAGCTTCCTATAAATAACGTGCTCTCTAAGACTCGGTGTCATAAACAAAACCAAAACATACAGATCATTCATTGCATCCTTAAAGTGGTTTGCCGACTCACATTGAAAACGTGCTGATCCTAGACTGGAAACAGCCTCTTATGAATTTGTTTTCATACTAATTACTGATTTGAAAATGTTGTGCCTCTGCATTTACTCACACAGTTAATGGAGTGACACAACAAAAATGGATTTGTACTAATTAGGGAGCGGAAATATAAAGTGAGAGGATTCACTGAGCAGAGGATTCTCTGGTGAAACTTGAGCCGTCTGCAATTTTGTTAATGCCCTGCACATTATGTGGGGGGGACTTTTTATAATTATATTACGGGGTATTTCAGTCATTAGCGATGAGTGAAATATATCATTAGGGCTTAAGATTTTATTGTTATAGTTCTATACATTACAGGAAACCCACTGCTCTATAGCCAGTGTTTTTTCAGCTGATGGTTTAAACTTGTTTGTTCATGATGAAAATAAAAAAGTATAACAAAGTTTAACAGCTGCACGAGGAAAAATAGCAGGAGTCCTGTCAGTATGATTCCAGCGTTTCTGATGAGTATGTTCGAGCTACCCGCCTGTCTTTGTGTTGTTTTGGTGCCCTTGAGTGGAACACTTATCTCCTGAACTCCAGCTGAGCAACCTGTTACAAGCAGCGAGGAACATCTACCAGGTGTGAAGATGTCTGATTGTGAACAACAGGCTGTTCACTCATCAAGCATTTCCCAAGAATTTGTTCACTTATTATATCACAAGAAAAGTGCGTGTCATGTAGCAAACACAGAGAAGTCAGCTCACACATGCAAGGCTTTCAGCTAAAGCCTCTAGGTGCCGGTCTCCAGCACACAGAGAAGCCTTGTTGTACATGTTTGATCAGACTTGAGTTGAAGCCTCCATTTTTAGCTTTTCATCTATTACTTGTCTATGAGCCAAATTCGCTTGTCCTAAATGGAACACAATGACCAATTAAAAAGCAAATCAACAGATATTTGATCACTTTTACGTAACTGAAGTGCAAAACAAACCGTGGCCATGCTATTTTATGGATGTGATGAATGTTTTTACGTCTTTTAAATGTTTTATGTGTTCTGACTGCTCAGCACTTTGGTCAGTATCTACTGTTTTTTAAAGTACTTCATAAATAAAGTTGTCTTGGCTTGGCTATTTAAATTATAAATAGGAGTTTTAGGGTATGAATTTGTATCTGTCAAGAATGACAGGACACTAAAGGATGAGGCCTGCATAAAGGACAAGTTCTGTTCTTTCTTTAACTTTATGAGTTAAAATGTAATGACATGTATCAGCTTGTAGAGTGGATGTAACTGTTGTATTACTAAGGCACAGGTTTTATCTGTTTTTTTGTTTTCAATATATGTATGTATTTGAATTTTCTCTTTGCCAAGTTAGTTACATATTTTAAGTTTATTTTATACTTTTTTACTTGATCTTAGCTTCAGTGGAAAGTTGTTTAGCTGCTCCGCTTATCAGAAAGCAGGTTAGTAAAACTTTTGTGTCAAGACTACAGATACCTTTTTGCTGATGCTGCAAAGCTAAAAAAAATGAAACCAATAAGTGAAACTGTCAGCACAGATGCGTGACTTTATTAACAATGTTAATAATGCACAATGGACACATTTACTTTCTCTTGTTGCTGTGCAAAAGTTGCAAACCTATTTGTGAGGGCGGGCAATTTCATTTATGAGGTTAAGGTGTTGAGTCAGCACCTGTCCATGTTTTATAGGCAGAGTCAAAGTTTTTTTTTGTAATGCTAACACACTTTTGTAACGGGACTGAACACTATCTGTTGATAAAGCCTAAACAACATGGTATTTAGTCTGTCTGTCTTCAGAAACTCTTTATTTAGCACAAACTCATGTAAAAATATCCTTTTGTTGCATCACTTTGTTTTTTATGTCAAGCTAATCGTATCTATTTTGTTTAATCAGCTTTTGACTCATAAATTAGGTCAAAATAAAGGAGTTGGAAGAACATTGTAAACCCTGATTCTGAGCTCAGTCTGTGATTAGTTAGCAGATTTAGCCCAAAGCAGTATGGATGGCAAATGGTTGAGACATAAAAACATAGGTCTCAGTTCGTTTCAGCTCGACCAAATGCATCTAAATCTAACGTTTATTACAACTTGGTGGAGACTGAATTTGTCCTGCCTTAACCATTAGATGATCAATTCTTTTAGTTTGTTTTGTCTTTTTCAGTAATTCTTCATGCAGCGCCGTCTCCGGTAAGGTGGGTATTATGTTGCTTGAAAGGTTTGGTTCATTTGACGTGAAGTTAAAGCAAAAACAGATCAGCTGAATGTTGCAACCTCACTAGTACGAAGCCTAGCTGACCTTTAATTGATTAATTGGAAACTGCATAGGAAAATGAATGAACAGAGTTTAACTGCCCCCTGTGAGCAGGCAATCTTTTAACGTGGAGCTTTAGAGTTACTCTCCACATTACTCTGACACATTATTTTAAACACTCCGTTACACTTTTCTATGGAGAAGAGGGAAAGCAGAACCAGCATTAAAATAAAGGTTTAATTGTTTTTTTTGTTGTTTTTTTTTTTTTTTTTTTTTTTTTTTTTGTTTTTTTTTTTTTTTTATCTTGTTTTTCTGTGGAGCAGAGGCAAGTTTCAAAAAAAAAAAGTAAGCACACCTCGTCAAAGCTCTGTCTAGCACCATCGCAGAGTGATGCCTCACCTTCACAGTGCTGGCAAAGCCTAAAAACAGAGAGGAAATCAAAGTACAGCGTGATAATTATTGTAAGAAAAAAGAGGAGATAAATCCAATCGCACAGAAAGTTATAAAATGCATGCAGAGAGGAAGTCGGTATTATCTCCTGCTCTAAATCATCTGCCCATTTAAAGTCTCTCCTTGAGGCTGCACCCCGTGTCATGAGGTGTTCTTATCGGTCAAGATTGAGGTCAGAGATCAAGTGATTTAACTCTGAATGCAGAGTGTGTTGTGTGTGTGTGTGTGTGTGTGTGTGTGTGTGTGTGTGTGTGTGTGTGTGTGTCAGTGACTGAGAGAAATAACTGAACTCTAATTTAGAGTCTCCCATGGCTTCATTATCCAAGTTGAAAAATCACACACTAAGGCAGCAGAAACACCTAAGGTTGGACTATTTTCAGCTTATTGGAAATAAAAGGGATAAAAAAAATGTTGGTCGGTTTGAATATCACAGTCGGGAATACTAAAACATATTCTACATTCTAAAATGTTTATTGACCATTAAGTGATGAAAAGGTAATAATTAGACATGTTTACCTAAAAATAAACAGCAGGATTTCTGTGAAAAAACCAGGTGGAAGATAACAACCTTATGTCATTATGTCAAATAAATACTTTGTCTTTCTCCTACAAGGCCTTAAGCAAGCATTTAATCCAACTCATTGCCCAAATATCATTCCTGTACTGCCCTCGCTGAGATGTAACAACTCCAACTAGACAGTGAGTTAAACTCTCCATCATTCATGAACATTAAGGATTTATTTGCACTCTTCATATTGAATCCACGGTACAACTTAGATGAAACGATGTGATGAGAGTGAAACTAAAACAGAAAGAGTAAAATACTACGATTAGCAACATTAGTTTCACTCAAAGGTCCAAT
>JBAFSZ010000023.1:10560954-10572225 GCA_036919955.1 Melanotaenia pygmaea | reverse complement strand
CTATTTTTATGAATTAACATGACACCGACAGTGTTGTTATACATACAAGCATTGATTCTGCCGAGGAATGAGAAGGTAAGTTATTATTTTCCTGGTGTGTGCGACATCTTAACTTTTCACCAGCCTGTTGCTTCCTGATCCTACTGTGACTGCATTGTGTCTAGTTACTTCTTCCTGTTTTGCAACACTTGCTTGCAAATTACACGTCCTTGTGTTTGTCATGGCTGCCTCTGATATTTTGCCTTCATTTGATGTGTTGTGTGTGCACATTCTCAGAAATGATTTACGTGTTCACAAGTTGCAAAAAGCAGATAACCGATAAGGTAGGAGTAGGGGCCAATTTGACCAGATGCACACCAAGCAAAACAATATTACCATTATGTGAAACATGTCAAAGTAACTTATAACACGTTGTTGTTACTTACCAGGAGAAGAGCTAGCTTCGAGCCAAATTGTAGCTTCTTTAGCTTTCGCAGTGCTTTCCTCTGGAAATATCAGGCCAATGTTAATCTGGATTAATCCCAATGACGTTGTTGTTTTTTTTGTTTGTTTGTTTTTTTCAATGTAATGTCGGTTCCTGGTTGTCAATGTTTTATTCCGCTCTCCACCTTTTTGCTTGGAAAATATGAGCTGCCATTACTCGCTGGCTGGAGCCTTTTATAGGGCAGAAGGACCGAAGGCTCCGAGAGAAGGGAGGAGTCAGCGATTCACATGAACATACATTTACCCGACCGGCTGGTAAACACAAGGCTGGAGAACAACATAGAGAGAGGGTGTGTGGCGTCATGCTATACTCCAGATGAAATTACACCTCTGGTTCTTTACATGGCCATTTTTTTTATTTCCCCTAATCTAGAAATGATGAATTTGTCCTTATTGCCCCTTTAAGTTGTATTTTATGTCAAGCCAAGGTGTCCAAATTGAAAGTGCTGCAGTCTGTTTTACTAACAATCCTCCTTTACCTCCAGATATCAAATATTGCTGCAGCTTAGCGACAGCAGCTTTTAGGAACAGTGGCATTCCAGGAATTTCTAAGGAATGAGGAATCTCTTATTAGAGAGATTTCCATTGCTGTTTTTGATTCCCATTTAGAAGATGTAAACGAGACAAGGTGATTGGAAATTGTAAAACTTTTTGATCTTTTGAGGGATTACTTGTTTTTAAGAAGAAGGAAAACAACTTTGACCTGGAAAAAGATTAAAAAAAAATAATGTGACTCACCAGCTGTTTGAAACAAACTGTAATTGAGCAGCATCTTCCCAAAAATAGTCATAAGTTCCCAAATACTGACAGAGATGAAAGTAAGACAAAAACATTCTGGTGGCATCCTGCTGCTGTGCTGCTTATGACTGCCATCAAGTGCCACCAGTCACCCCATTTGCCCCAATAGGAAGTGCTGCAACACACCCTCACACACGACCAAACTGCTGGCTGTTGTTGTTCGTCATAGTAGCTGTCAGTTATTAATAGATAATTTGAAAAATATTTGTTTTGATCGGTGATATGTGTTAGAAGCAGCAGAACAACCAACATAACAAAATGTTAAACACATCTGTCCACTGCATGGTAAAAAAAATAGTTAGTATAAAACATGCGTCTTTGTTATTAATATAGTGACTCGTGAACTCAAAGATAAATTATTTTAGACTAACACATTGCTGAATAAATTTGAAAGTATTCTAGCTAGCTAACTGTAAAAAAGTTGCTACAGCTACTTACAATAAAGATCATCATCCTTCTTTTTTTTATTATTATTTTTTTATTGTTTTTTTTTTTTTTTTTTTTGCATTTGTTTTCACAAATCTCCTCACCTCCCTGATATACTTTACCGCTTAGCCAAACCTGACAAAATAAAAATGTTAACAACTTAAAAAAGAAAATCAGCCACTTCAATTGGTTAAGTTTTCAGTTTGGACTTAAACTTGAGGACCTATCAGAGGAGATATTATTTTCATAGGATTTGATGATGAAGTTGTATAATTTCAGTTATAAATAACCTCAGTAAATAGCCTAATCTATTTTACAAGTATGTTTGCTGTGTAACATTGTGCTATGACAGCAGGAGGGAAAAATAAAAAATAAATTGCTAAAGTATCATAAACAGGGTGCTGCTCCACTTGAAAGGAGCAGGTGCAATCAGTGAAAGAACCTCTTTTTTTCTGGCAATGTTTGCATTTAGGATAGTGTGGGGAATTTTCACATTACACACTATGCCTTTGAGAAGTCAGTCACTGCCAGTGTGGGGTCTATAACTGAAACTGATTGGATATGTTAACATATGTTATACAAGGCTATAAGTTCTTGAGCATGACTTTATTTTCAGATTTGTTTTCAATTGCCAAGGTTAAAGCTTAAGCTAAGAACAAGTTATTTGCCTCTAAAACTAAAAAAGCAGTTCAAGTGAGAGCTGTATTGCGGAATTATATTCCACATCCTTTCATGGGTTACTATAAAGTACTTTAAAAATGTGGTGAGAGAATTAATTCCTTTCATGGCCACCTTCTGAATAACATTTAGCTTAATTCACCAGAAAACCTCCTGATTTTCCAAACTGAGAGTAGCCTGACTGCTGCCAACTGCAGGTAAGACACTCACTACTTATAAATACTTCATGCACCCCCATTTGTACGGAGCCCACCTGGTGACATTGATAGAAAAAAAAATATTAGGCTGTTTGCCTACTCTGCGGTAACCCTGTGGGGACATGTATTCTACTCTAAAACCCCAAAATATATTATATGGGGTGGACACTGGGCAAGCTGTGTATGCATTTGTAATCTATAGCTATGGTCACAAAATAACATCACATTCCCACCTATTAGTACCTGGTCTAAAGTTGTTTTATTTACTTTTTTTTTATATATATCACCAGATGGGTTCCACACAGTAAAAAAAAAAAAAAAATAATGATTAACTATTAAAACAAGATTTTGCTGTTAACATTGAATAAAACAGAAAGTTCCCTCTCACATTTCAAAACCATGAAACCAGTGAATCTTAACAGTGTTTAATACCCACTATGCTCCATGGAGTCAATGGCCTGTTCAGTCATGTTCTATAAGAACACAGTCTTTTGAAGAGGAAGAAATACTGCAAAATGAATTTCATGGAGTGGAATCCAAACCGAGGCTTAGAAAGTTTCTAGCTCCCCCATCAGTGTCACAGCTTGCTACCATGCAGAGCTCAGGCTGCCAGTGTCCTGCAGGGACATCCATTGTCACGATAACCAGAGTACATGTGACAGCCAATCAGATGAAAACCCCCGGCCCACGTCAGGTCCCATGATGTCTTCTTTTTGCTTGCAATAAATTGTGTATGTGAATGTCTGTATGTGTGCAAACGTGTATCTGCTGGGTTACAACATGCCTGCTAGCTGTGGTGTCCATCTTGGCTGTGTCACCGTATGCTGACCTGTCAATGTTGATGGTATGTGACACTGTTCTGTCCTCTGCCTGTCTGAGCTGTATATTTATAGGAGACCATTTTGGAAAATGTGCATGATCATTGTGCATCACTCAGAATAACGTGTAAATAAGGAAACTTTTACGTAACCAACAGTTTATGTTGTTTTATGTGGCTGATGATGTTGCCATAGTTGCATCTCTAAAGACATTTCCTTACATCTCGATCAATAAGAGTTAGGAACACTGAGAAATAAGAAGCTTTCATGTGTGTGTGTTTTTCTGTGTGAATATGCATGTGTTAAGTGTGTTCCTGTAGGTATGAGTCTCCTGTTTACAGTGTGGAAAGTTTGCTCTCGGTTTGACCTCAAAGAGTGCTCGGCAAAAACTAGGACACCACAGGAAGTACGCATTTGCATAAACACACACACAGAGTCAGCAGATTAATATCAAGCTGGCCAAGGCACACTGAAATGCATTTTTCATGTTGCTAGTATGTGCAATAAGTGAAGTTTCATGCTTGCTGTCATAGTTACAGCTGCTTTCTAAAGTAGGATTAAACTGACTTCCTTGAAGTATAGCAAAACATAGCATTTTAAATACTTTTACCTTTATCAGATAGACCTTAAAAATACTTCTCCAAGTGGATCCAAATGAGTATTTTTTAGCCCGAAATAATGATCTAAGACTTCAAATCAAAGAGGGAAATATCTTGAATCAAATTTAGTTTCACTTTAATAGTCCTAAAGAAACAGAATTTTGAGTATCGTAGCATTTTATCAACCATGAAAAATATATCACCGTTAAATACTAATAAAAGAACATTTACATGCTTTTCGTGGTTTTCTATCACTTGACTTTTGCAGGCTCACATACTCGCAGCAAACAAACGGATGATCAAATACACCGAAATGGACAATATCATAGGAGGAAGATCCAAGATGTATTTTATCTTATCCACCTTAAAATAGTTGAGCTTTGTAATAACATAGATCCTCATATATTATCCAAGAATGAGTTAAGCACTGAATTAGAAAAATATCAATTAATTTATTTCAAAGCTTTAGAAAATAACCTTAATCAATTTAAAAATTGGAACAGCGATAATCCAAGCGAATCCAAAGTATTTCCCAGTACACATTTGCGGTACATCCTTATATGGGGTTTCTGCAAAAACAATCCAGGATCTTCATTTTCAGTGTCATTCTCAGCACATTTCATGTGTCATGTATTGTAACATGCCAAAATGGCAAGGATTAAGGTGAAATCTGGCTTGACATTTTTTTACAGTAAAAAAAATGGGGGTCTTTCAAATGCAGTTCTGAAGCTGCACCATCCAGTACTACAGACGTCTCCTACTCCACACACACTCTAGTTTTGACTGAGCTAGGTTGACTATCACTTCATGTTATGTACAACTAATGATTTAAATGTGACATTAAATTTCCCTTTTAAGGCCATCCAACACTGCCTTGATAGGCTTTAGTTGTGTTTGACACTCTTGTTGCAGGAGTGTTTACTTTGGCCTTGATTTCAATACTTTTCTATTGAAATAAAACCATTGTTATTTGGTGACATTTTTTAAATTATTTTGTGATCCATGAGTGTGGATTTAGAGTCAAATATACTGTCGTTTCTGTTTTTTTACTGTTAAGTTGTTTTAGGGGGATGTTCAAATCTTGATCTGAAGTCAAGGCAATTTCCAAAATTCATAGTGACAATCACCATATGTGAACCACTGATGCATAATAACCACTCACTTTACTTGAATTGGCATCTGGTTAATATGTATGTAATTTTGCTAGACTAGGAGGGATTACTCTCAATTTGTAATCCAGCCGGTGAAGAGGCTCTTACATGGTCTCAGTAAAAGGGTACTAAATTTCACATGGATCTTATGGGAAATGAAGGACCTTGATTCATTAGTGCTATTGAAGCTGTATCAGAATGATACACCTATCTGCTCTCTAGGAAATAGTTTTTGGCTGAGGATTAAAAGAGCTATTTTTCCAATATCAGTTGTCAGCAGATATACATCACTGTCACAAGCTAAGGACGAGGAGTTTGTTTATCTTGAAATTTATCACTTTCCTGTCATTCCTTTCTCCTAACCTTCTTTTTTTTTCCTGATCATAAATGTTTCATCTGAACATGAATTGTTATTTTCATCCTCACCTCTTTAATCTACACTGAAAATTGCTTTTTAGGTTTATTTCCTTCAAGGATAATAAACCCATAAACACGGTCCCCAAACACTTAGAAGTCTGTGCATAAATTATCTTTCATTTTTAGTTTAGCTACTGAATTAAAAATCTGTCTGACACACAAATATGAGTGAATACATGACCAGAAATGTACTACTGGAGGAGCTAATGTCTGTCACATTCCTCTTTTTCTCATATTCTTTTCATCGTTCATGTAAAGTTAAATGGGCCACAAGTAAGCTTGCCCACTGATTTTTTTCCTCTAATCTCAAAATATGTATTTTTATGTTTCAGTAAATATGTATTGACAACTACTGGTCAAAGTTTATTGCTGTTTTTCTCTCTCTCTCTCTCTCTTTTAATGAGAGAGCATTAATAAAAGGAAAAGCGGTGAAACTGACGAGCACACATATAAAGTCCAAGAGGCTGCAGCTAATTGGTTACATGTTTCCACTGTGGCTGGAACTACTTCCGCTGTTGTAAATGTTGTTGCTGTTTTAACTTTCATTTGAGAAGAACCTTCTGGGTGGAATTAAATATTTATGATAGAACAGAAAGAAAACATCAAATTTAACAAACCTACTTTCAGCCCCATACTGTGAAAACATGCGTACTGTGTGACAAAGTGCAGGGAAGGAGAAAATGAAATATGTTGAAGTATGTGTAATTCGTGTTTTGTTTTGTTTTTGTCTTCGAGTTACTGTTGTGAGAAGTTTTTTTTTTTTTTTTTTATTTACTTTCAGAAAGAGAAACTTTGCAATGCACAAGTAATTTTTCATCCAAACTTTAGAGCTTAATCAGAGTTTTTTCTTCTTACTTTTACTATCTAGGTCCATGTCTCTTTGCCCTGTGAGCAAAAAGACATGACTTTTACCTTTAGGCTTTTACCTTCGACATTTTCTCTTGGAAGCTTGCTCTCTGAAATATTAATGTCAAATCTTGTCAAGCAAGTATGTTGCATTACCATTCTTTACGGAGTCATTTTCAACCGTTGGTATTTAATTACTGCTTTTTTAAAGTTGGGTATGGAGGGACTAAAATGTAGATAAGTGAAGTAGTTGTCAGTTTTAATCAGTGTTGTTGTTTGTTGATGTTTAACCGGTTTCTTAATGTATCGATAATAACAAAAAAAAGTGATAGTTTTGTAGTGTATATTTATTAATGTATGTATCTTTTTTAGATGTAACCTGCTTTTTATGCTTTTAATTTGATCTATAATTTGTATCGTTAGAGCTGTCTGTAAATGTAACTGACTCTTGTAAATGAGTCCGTGTGTCTCAGTGGGACTACAGAGGATAAATTAAATAAAATACTTGGTATTGTGTTGTAACTTGTCTTTCTTGCATGTAGTTGTCCAAGCAAAGTGTGTGGTTGTTAGATTCTGTGGATGTGACTAAAGATCATTAGATGGGGTTTTGTATTATTTACTTTTACACAGAAGAACCTCCTAGCAAACTCTAAAAGAAAAAGTGATGCAATAGTAAAAAAGATACCATGTAGCTGTAAATGTTCTTAATGTACAACATACAGATGGACGCTTTAACAACAGAAAAAATGGGTGGCAGGAGATATGAATACGAACAACTTTATTCATCCCGAAGGAAATTGTTGTGCCAGAGTACAGAAAAGAAATTAACAATAAAAATATTTTTTAAAATATTGTCTAAAAGTAAAAGTAAAAGTAAGATAATAAATACAAATACAACTATAAAGTGTCTTAAGAAGCAAAATAAGTAAAGGAATGCTGTAGGTGCATGAACCATCATCAGAATGACTGGACATTTTGACGCTAACAGTAGTTACTTGACTACATCCACTAAGAAACCCCTGATTAAAAGAAAGCACCCCAGAACTTCTGTATTTGCATGTTCGGAGGCAATGAAGTCTGCAGGAATACTTTTTCATTTCTCACACGGTGAGCTTCGTAATGTCCCAGTTAGCTACTTCATGCTAGCTGGCTATAAGTTACATAAAGATTAGCTAACTCAGCTAACATTTTAAGTCGCTTAAACTTGTGTGCAGGTAGAATATTTTAGAGGTTATAAACATACTGAGGTAGAAAAAAAGATAACTACTGTGAGGGTTTGGCTTGTTCTAAGTAATGCAAATGGCCAGCTTTTGTAATCGCCCCACACCTGGTTTCCATTTCTCACAAACTAGCATGAGGAATGCAAACATTCAAATGGCCATATTCACATTGCATGATTATTCATGTTTTCTGGTGTTGTTTAAACAATGTATTATTCCTTAAACATCATCATAAGTTTAAAAAAGAGGTGTATTTATCCAGTTGTCTCTAACTCTCACTCAATGTTGTTTTAAGAAGAAGAAGCTATAATCCCTTTATTGTTTACCTTGTAAGGTCAAATTTTCGTGGCAACTAGAGTATACACATTATTCACAGTGACAATTTTATTAGCACAAGTTTTTGAATTGCAGGAAACAACTCTTGATTACGCCTGGGCTGCAATGTATAGATATTTAGCATGTAGTGTGGGGTAAGGAGGGAATCAAAAGCTAGCAGACATCACAATATTAAGCTGGATACCTGAGAGACTGCTTCCCAGATAAAACAAGCGGTTGCTAGCTGCTGGACAGAATCTGGTGAGCAAGCAGGTGACAGAGCTGTTGTTGACATAAAACAGGGGTGATAAGCAATTTAGGCGCAGTGGGGAAAAAAAGTAAAAAAAAAGCATCAAATAAGATCAAGACATTCTCAATCTGAAAAGAAGAAGCGTGTTTCTATAACTTCTGTAAGTTAAACACTGACCCCAAATATTTACATATATTTAACCACCTTGCTTCCCATAGTTACTCAAGGAAAATATCTGACATCTTGTAAACTGATTAATATTTAGATAGCTTGTTGGCCTGGTATGGTCTGGAATGGATTTTTTTTTTTTTTTTCATTTTTTAACATAAATTTCTAATCTTTTGTGAACTCTCCATTTTTCTGCTTTTAGGTCCTAAAGGGCCATGCAGACTGCTTTGGCATGTATATAACTCTGTATCATGTAACTCTGTAGTTTCCAATTGAGCCAGCTCATACACAAGGTAGAGCTGAAATTTATGTTTATATTATTAACCTCTGGCAGATGACATAACAATAAAAATATCTCAAACAATCTTCCCAGAGCCTGCAGCGGTTGTGTGGTGCCTTCATGAAATCTATCATGACTATTTCTGCAAAATGTGAAATGTGCACGATGTATACTTAAAGGTTGTGATTATCCCCTGTTGTTGGTGGTTTACATATTATTTTGCTGTTTGTTTGATGTTGTTTCATTTTATTAAAGAGGCATCTGTACATCATTTAACTTAAAGAAATATTTTCTCGTTTCAGTGTTACTTAAGAAGAAAGATTTTATCAAGTTTTAAAAATGTGAATACATACAACCCTTCAACCTTTCAAACAAAAGCAGTTTATATGTCATAACTTAAAACAGATAGGTGTGTCAAGATTAAAATATGAATATGTGACACACACAAACATGGCACAGGCTGCCTTGAAAAAGTCTTATCCTTTAAAATACGCCCCTTTAGTGTTATAACTTCATAACGCAGTGGTGGAACATGCAGCCATTCGATTTCCATAATCTCATCAGCCTTTATGTCTGTTTGTCCAACATACAAGGGATGTCACCAGTTTATCAGTTGTATGTGGATACATATGAAACATGTTTTCTAATCAAGAAAGTGTGTGTGTAGAAGTGGTTATAGTAGGCCCTTGTGTTTGTCTCCATCTCTTTGTGCAGAACACTGGGTCTAAAAACTGTAAACAATCACACTTTGTAGAATGTTGTTTAAGGGATGTTTTTTAGTATTTGTTTCTTGAGCGTGTACTCTCCCAGCACAGGCTAAAAATCAATGAAAAAAGTATGTTTTTTTTTCCAGAGAGTTTCCTTGTGTAAACATTATTAAAATGTTGGTTGTGTGAACAACCTCCATGTATCTGCAAGAGACACTGTACCTGCCATTGGGCCTTGATGGAGGCAATAGGAAACAAAGTTTTATTGTTTGCACATTGCTTTGCTTTCAGCCATTTACAAGGCAGGATGGATCTACTCTTTCATGTTACTTACACCCAGTTCTGACCCTACCATCTGAATGTGAAATAGAGACTTATCAGACCAGACAGTATTTTTTCATCTTCTGTTGTCCAATTTTGGTGAGTCTGCGTGGATGGTAGTCTTGGTTTCCTGTTTTTAGGTGACAGGAGCATCATCTGTCCATTTGCTTCAAGGTTGGATGTGTTATGCATTCAGAGATTGCATTCTCCATACTTTTGTTGTAACCAGTGTTTGTTTGACTTCTTTTTGCTTTTCTGTCATTTCCAAACAGTCTGTCCATTCTCTTCTGACACCAACAAAGGACTTACCTGACACTTACTTAATGTTTTCTCCCTTTAGGACCATTCTCAATAAACCTGTGGAAGTGGATGTGGTTGTGTGTGGAAATCCCAGTAGATTCGCGGTTTCTGAAATACAGCAACTATGTCAGATTTAAAGTTACTTAAATTCCCTTGCTTCCCCATTCTGATGCTCAGTTTAACCTACATCTTGACTCGTCTATATGCCTAAACACACTGAGTTAGCTGATTAGTTATTCCTGTTAACCAAATATTGAACAGATGCACCTAATAAATTGGCCAGTTAATCTATGTGACTGTTATCTCATATGTTTGTTTTGTTGTTTAGATTTTAAGGTGTTAGACTTATTTAAAATATTAGAGAATGAAAAGCAGCCTCGTCGTCATGTGCCACAAGAGTTCGAATTTCTCAACAAGTTCATAGACTCAAACAGCTCTGCTTCCAAAATTAGGCTCAAAGTAGAAAGTGAGCATCCTGTAATGGTGATAGAGTTCCCAAAAGTAGTTTCCACTCCACAAAAGGCTGTGATGATGCATACAGTTTGACCTATCACACCTGCAGTGTCAGGGCCCAACATTGACCTTCACACAGATAGGAATCAGAGTGGAGGATATGGTGGTGTTTCAATCTGGGAGCAGTTCCTTCATTAGGCGGTGTGGCTCAGTGGGTAGAGTGGTCGTCTTGTAGCCTGAGGGTTGCCAGTTCGATCTTCAGCCTGTCAAGCTCATGTTGAGATGTCCCTGAGCAAGACACTGAACCCCAAATTGCTCCTGATGGGTTGTGGTTAGGGCCCTGCATGGCAGCTTCCGCCATCAGTGTGTGAATGTATGGGCGAATGTGATGTAAAGCACTTTAGGTATCATTCCTAGTGCAGTAAAAGTGCTATATAAATACAGACCATTTACCATGTATGCAAACTGCTCCAAGCACTGCTCCCAGCTTTCTGCAGCTAGCTAACCTGAACAGTTGGACAGGTGCTGACAGTCAGGTACAGGTGAAACACAGAGTGGAGGGTAGGGACAGGTGTCTCTGATTTTGGTTTTAATTATAAAGATACTAGCCAGTGTTGATGTTTTAGGACAATCTGAGCTACGTTATTCAAAACTGTAATTTCATTTTGACATTATTTTAATTAGGCTCTGCAATCGACTATTAAATTATCCAGGGTGTACTCTACCTATTGTCTTGTAGCTGCTGGGATCCTGCATTGGAACAAGGTATGGATGGATGCATGGATGGATGGATGGATGGATGGATGGATGGATGGATGGATGGATGGATGGATGGATGGATGGA
>JBAFSZ010000023.1:10533240-10551578 GCA_036919955.1 Melanotaenia pygmaea | reverse complement strand
ATTTGTGTTGGGATCTATGGATTTTCCTGTGGTTTTTGTTTTTTTATTTATTTATTTATTTATTTATTTATTTATTTATTTATTTATTTATTTATTTTCTTCCTCCCTCCTCCTCCTACTGCCACATTCCCACAGGCATGGCTCCCCAATCACACCTGATTGATCATTCTACTCACCTATGACTGCACTCATGGCATCCTCCTTATAAATCTGGGTCTTTAGTTTATCGCTGGAATTGAAGAGGCATAAACTCTAAATCTCACAAAGAATTGTTTGTGAAATTATCCAGTTTTCCCACCCTCTGCCTTTTTCCAGGATTCTGTTTTCATTTCTGTATTTTCTGTTTTGACTGATGCTTTTTGTCTGGATTCAAACAGCCTTTTCAGGGCTCCTTCGTTTACTGAGAAAATAAATTGCTAGATATCTGGTGAAATAAGTAGCATGGACACCTAGTGTTCAAATTAAAACTGCAGTCAAAAGAGAAAAACAGGGAGAGCATTTCATACTTCTCCACTTTTCAAAAGATTCTCTTATATTGATCCTCGTTTTATTCTGTTTTTGGTCGTTTGCTGGTTTAGCAGGATGCAGAGGCTTTGTAGGTTTTTCTGAAACTATTTCTGGTCCGCTTCTTTTACTAGCTTCCATACCTGCCCGCTGCTGCTCTTTCGCCCACATTAAATACAAAACGCTGGCTGTTGTTAGGCAACCGTGGGGGGTTGCATATGATTGGATAAGGAAACAGGAAGTAGAAAAGAGCTATACAGTGCATCCAAGTTATTCCGGCACGGAACTCTTATTTTGAAAGAGAAAAACTTGACAAAGACATTGTTGATGTAGGCGACAGATTCTTTTTAAGGAAGCTTCCTTATATCCCCCGCAAAAAATGAGAACATTTTAAATTATTTTTACAGAAAATATCTTAATTAGTCAGCCTTTAAGCCACTCACCTTTCAGCTTGCTACTCTGCGTTGCCGCTGCCATCTGGACGGTAGTTTCATGTTTATAAGGAGAACTTTCCCATGTTAGTTAAGCTCTGGTTTTTGTTTTGTTTTGTTTTTTAAGTCTCTTTTCAAGAGCAGTTAACCAGGGGACTCGTCTGTTGTTTTCCTTCCCTGCAGTCTGTACTGTTTCCATCCTTGCAGGAAACATCATTTATTTAACAACAGTTATTTATTTAACTGGGACAATGCAGGTTAATGAATAAGTACAAAAGTGTATGATGTAAACAAGCCGATTGTTAGCAAAAATGCTCATTTCCATCAATAGTCCTATAAGGCAGATAAGGACATAACTGAAAAAGAATATGTATTCAGACATAATACAGAATAGTATCTTAGAAGAAAAGTTCTCCTGCGAAAAACTTTGGTTGAACTGTACTTATACTTCTTATGTAGTAATATGTTGACCACCCAAAACAATTACACTGCATGTCACATTCTCAAACATGCTGATATAGCACTTCTGTTGTTATTATAATAAGTGCTTTTCACAATCACATACGTTTGCACCCTAATAGACACATCAGGAGGCAACATTTAGTTTCCTGCCCAAGGACACTTTGGCGTACAAGAACTTTAGACAGCTGCTCTTCCTCTTCAGCTACAACCTTCATTTATTTCAAAAAGGCAAAAACATACTAGGAATATAAATTACAAAAGGGACTTTTGTGTTTAGTTTATTGTATATCGGATGTAACAACACGTCTTAACAGTAAATTATAAACCATTGGAAACCCTGTTTATTTTTCTTTTACATGATGCCACATTTTTAGAGAAATTGTATTTGTAACATGAGCTGAGTGAAATATGTGGCACCTACTCACGCTGGTGACCAGCTTAATACTGCTGTGGGGTGGCATCCCATGTGGTTTTGTTGGTCACTCTGTCATGAAAGGCCAAAGCTGATCCCAAAAGTAATCAGCAGGGTTAAGGTCAGGACTGCATGTAGGCCATCCACTCCACACCCAACTTCTGGAGGTTAAAACCCAGCTCAGTGGGTTTTATCAGAGACATCTCAAAGGAGTCCTACACTGTGGAGATATACAATTGCCACTGGCTGCAAGATGTCATCGTGATATCTCTGCACTGAGATTGCCTTCAATGATGACAAGACTTGTTTTTCCAGTGAGGGAGGTGCAGCTCCACACCATCACACTGCCTTGACTACAAGCTGTTACTCTATCAGTGCAGCTATCAGCATAACATTCTGTGTCTCCTCCACACTTTTGTCTAACTGATTGCTGCAGCAGGGTTCATGCTTTAAGTACACGGGGTACCAGAAGCTCTGAACAAGAGTCAATTGTTACCATACACAGGAGGTGAGGATCCAAATATAGGCTGACGAGGCAGGAGGTAGAGCAGTGCAAAGGTTAAGGTTTTAATAATGAGAACTAGACTTAAAAATACAAAGATGGGGGAAACACAACAGATGTGACAAAGAACTGGCAGTGATAAGTGAAACCAAGGGGTCTATATACAGAGGTAAGCTGACATGGAACAGGTGGAGTAAATGAAGAAAATTAAACCAGGTGAAATAAAACAGGAAAACAGAACACACAAGGTAAAACCTATAAAGCAAGGAAATCAGAACTAAAACATGACAAAACTACAAGAACCTAAACCAAAAACTGACAGATCATAACATCCATAGCTGAATAAACTATTTGGTATTAAGAATATGTGGCAGGTTTTCAAATGGTGAAACCAACTCAGCTCTTCTGCTAATTCCACATGCATTTCTTTTACAGATGTGGCGCCATTTAAAAAAATCAAATGTTTTTTTTTTTTTTTTTTTTAACAGTAAAAGATTTATTGGTGAGAATTGTTAGAACAAAGATATGATCCACCAAACACAAATGGCCTTATAATTACATGTTAAATACAAATCAGTGAGTTCAGACACCATTGTCTCTTATGTGTCTGTTTTCTATCTCAGTCTCTTGTTCCCATCTTTATAGGAGTATTTTTACTCTTTGACTATTCTTGTGAGGCAGTGAAGCCTGAGATCTTGGGCTATTTCTGCTTTGTGATTCTCCAGCCTTGTTTTTGCACCCATCTTACATTAAAGCTTTTAGCTCCTGCAACTTTCATGAGTTTCAGCTTCAATCCAACTTGTTACATGTATGAGAACGGACTTTTTTTAATCATCACACTGATTAACATCACACTTAACATACGCTTGCTGGGTCAGGCAAGCATCAGATTAAACTTCTAAGAAGTAGCAGGTATTTATCATGCACTGACACACTCACACACGCTCACACTTGCAAGAGTTATCGTTCTCATCTCTTCTGCTTTAGAGCTGTTTCACAGGGAGCCTTGACGCAGATTTATGGCTATCACACATTACACATTACAGTACCCTGTAATGTGCAGCTCAGCTAGAAAATATTAAATCAGGGGCGGGAAAGCTCATTTCCTGATGTAATGTGGATTTTATGCATGCAGGAAATGTCTGATTCTGAAATGGCGTTTTAATTAATCTTAAGGAAAAATAAAATCCATGTTTCCACATTTCACGAATAAAATGCCCTCACAGCTCCAGCTGCAGCATAAAATGTTACGTTTTGCTTTGCAAGAAGACAAAACAAGAGTTACAGTTAAAACAAGTTAAATCTACTTTATATAATCGCGGAGCAAAATTGAAAGAAGCAGTCCTACATTTTTTTTATGTTTCCCTCCCTTTCTCGCTCCTCGCTTCATCTCACTATTAATAAGATGGATTTTGCCTGAATACGGGGACATGCGCACTGAAGGGAGGACGTGTGGCACGTTTGCTTGTGATGTTGTGTGTTGATTCCACGATCACTCAGTTATGTTGCGGAACTCTCATTTTCTCAACCAATTTTCTTATAGTGAGGAAGAAAAGTGAAAGGTTTTCCAGGCCGTCATTCAAACACAGAGAAAAAAAATGTGGAGGCTTTTTTTCTGTGTTGGGAGCTTCTAGTTTCTTACATATAGAGTGTTACCCAGTTATTTGATTTTTCTAATAATCGATTTAAAAAGCCGCCAACCTGAAGTTCATTGTTATTATCTTGGCCGCCGGGATGGTGGCCTTCATCGGAGCGGTTATCTGCATCATCGCGGCTGTCCACACCGGATCCTCCAAGGCTGCTGCCGCACAGCAGCAGCCCGCAAACGACAACCACTCGCTGTATCCGGACGCGGCAGTGCAGACCCCGGGGACCGGGGGCTCCGTGGCCCGAGCCGGATCGCTGGGCGCTCTCCATGGTTCTGAAACGCCTGATTCAGAAGCTCCTACCTTCAACATCGGGCTGAGCGGGCTGGATGGGGTCAGTGGACTCACTGGACATGATCCGACGGTCAATCGGCTCATCTGCACACCGATCCCCACTGGAGAGTGTAACCCAAGAAACTTTCAGCAACAAGCGGATGACCCGTCGCTGTACGCGGGCGAAGATTGGGGTTATCTCCGCACCACCGCGGAAGAACTCCGGCAGACGGTTCTGCAGCAGAAGGATCAAATATTAACCGACCAGCGGACCATCAGAGAGCTGACGGGGAAACTATCGGAGTGTGAGAAAGGACTAAGCAGCAGAAGCAGCGGTGCTGCGGCGCTGCGAGGGGGCAAAGGCGCGATGGAAGACATGCACCTGGAGCGGATCATGGTGCGGGACAGCCCGGCCTCGACGTCCGACGGTGTGCATTTACTCACCGTTAGAGCTGTGGATGAACTGGAGCAGGCTATCACTCAGCTCAAAGACCGCATAGAGAAACTGGAGGTAGGTAAAGGATGAAAAAAACACACACACACACGCACACAAATTAGCCCACCACAAAATCCATTCTTTGTAAACAACTCAGTGTACTTTAAAAGGGTTCAGATTTATCATAAAGATCATTATTAGAGCTATAATGGGAGCTTGGAGACCTAAATAACCTGTTTGTCACCGTTTGTCCTTTCATTCGTTTTTTGGGGTTTTTTGGCCTGACACGGCAAACAAATGTCTTAATTTCTGAATGAAGGCAGGTGATGGCTCCTCTTCTCTCTCTCTCTCTCTCTCTCGCTCTCTCTCTCTCTCTCTTTATATGAGCTATTTATAATGGTCAATCAGTATCTTGATCAAGACAGTCGGTTTTAAGTTGGTTCCACTTTTAAGTCAATTCAAATCATTCAGTCATTCAGCAATGATGTCTTTACCAATATGTGTTGATAGCTTTGCAAAGGCCAGTTCCCATATGCCAGAAAACAGAATGAAACGTCAAAAAAGTGAATAAATATATATATACACACACCAGGACTGAGGCAGGGAGAGCAGAGAGAAGGAGGTGAGAGAGAGGTACCAGGAGGAGGAGTGAATGTTTTTTTTTTTTTTTTCTTGACCAGAGTCAGATGATGTATAACCTCATTTTTGGCTAGAGAAATGCCATACATAATTTATAAGGTGCATATATTTGTTGTTGTTGAGAGCAGAGTGAATTTGTTCCTCTGTGGTGTTCATTCAGTTTTATATAGGACATATGTCTGAGTCATTTTCATTGTTTGGTGTTGTTTTTCTGTAATGCAACATGCAGGCATCTGATATCTGAAATTACACTTTAGGAATTAAGAAACCCCCTGAGCAGCATCAAACAAGAGATGTTTTTGCAATTCTTACAACAACGGCAGGATGTTTTTGTTTTGTTTCTGTTTTGTCTTCCACTTTTCCACACTTTTCTTTTCCTTTTACCATCCAAGTCAGATGTCAGCTAGGTTTGTGTGATCAGGAGCTACTTGACCTAGTTCAGTTGTACAATGTGTTTTTACTCCAGAATTTATGTACTAGTAAAAATGAAAAGACACCACTATTAGTTGGGTTAAATATCCCCAGTTTTCCTCTTGGATGCATCCGGCTGCAGCTGTGTTGTTGATCGTACGCCGACAGCTCTCAATGCTACAAGTAACTTTATGTCAAGTTGTGAACAATGAAAATATTGCATTTGAAGACTTGAAAACAGTAGAAATAATGGCATTAGAGTAATTCCTTTAGCTAATTCTTTTATTAATGTATTTCATGATGCACGTTTTAAGTTTTCTTTCCAGAGGATCTGCATATTAAATACCTTAGTTACCTTCATCTAACCTCAGCCTGCATTATTCGGCTCTCAGAATTCCTTGTGACCATCTTACTTGCCATGTCCAGAAAATTGTTTCTAATTTGAGGGTCATCTTCACTGTGTGCATGTTTTGCATAGATTTTATTATTTATTCTATTTGTTTGCACATACGCAGTAAATGCAGTTATAATAAAATAAACACACACTTAGTGTCACCAACGGCGGGCGTTGGAGGAGGTGAGGACCCAATTGCAGGCAGTCAGGCAAGAGGCAGAATCGGTGCAGGGAAATGGTTTATTTCTAGAATCCAAAAACAGAAACCAGAGGGAACAGGCATCCATGAATGGTGAAATGATGAGGATCCGACAAGGAATAACAGAAAACCAGGAGTACTTATACACAGGGGGAATAACAAGACACAGATGAAGTGGATGACTAATCAGACCAGGTGAACTAACGAGGCAGGAACAGAAAACCACAACACACAAGGGAAAACTAACTAAACATGACCAGAAATCCAAAAACATAAACATAAAGTCCATGACCGTGACACTTGGTAAATGACTTGTGTATAGGTGCGTGTTCACATTGATGTGACCATGAAGACATGTTTTCATCAATATTTAAGACAAAGCACGTCTTTGATTATTTTCGTTTTTGTTTCTTTGCTTGTTTGTGTCTTTATCCCAAACAACTTTAACCATGATTTTTCTATCTAAATATAACAATAATCTAATGCCATTAAGGCCCAACCCATGAAAAAAAATGGTAAGGTCCAATTGTTTTATTATAAAGTCTTTATTTGACCCTTTAACAAAATTTAACAAAAAAATGAGCATTTTCTTGGGGGGTTATCTACCATTTATTACCATACACACATATATATATATATATATATATATATATTAATCTATACAACAACATCACTATCAACACCGCTCTATGGCTTTATTAATATTTTGTGAGATCTAACAATTTCAGAACCTTGAAAAATGTAATAATTTATGGAGTTTTTAGCATCCATAACAGTTTCATGAAATGTAGGAAATAGATACACCACCAGTCTGGACACACTTTCCCACTAGATTTAATGACAAAGTGTTTCCAAACCTTTGACTGCTGCTATGTTATGGTTTACAAAGGCAGTTATGAGCATATAGTGTTTTTGTAGCCCGGAAAGTGTAATGATTTGATTATTGGTTCAAAATATCTAACTATCAGGTGAGAGACTGCCTTAGATGCTTCAATATTCTGGACTTTATAGAGCTTCTATAGGAATATAGAATATAATAAAGGCAATTATTTGTTTATTATTAAATTTTGTTTCTTAGAAATAAATGAATGAATTGGCAGCAGGCATAACTTCCATCAAAATATTTCAGTTTTCTAAACAAGAACATCCATTTTGTTAAAATAACATCCAGATTGACTCCTTGACGACTGTTGTTTCAAATTTGTGACAAGCCACTTCTTACCTTTTATTAATTGTTCTAATCTAACTAATCCATTTAATCTACTTGCTTTCATTCAATCTTGTTTATGTATTTAATATTTTTATTATTTATCTTTATTTATTCATTGTTATTCACTTATTTTTAATTTAATTGTAATAATGTTATTCCAGTCTTTTAGTTATTCAGCATTTATTAAAGAAATGAAGGTTTTAGGTGGTTATGGTGGATTTTAATGCAAGTTTTAATTCCGTTTTTAAAAGACAGTTTAAGGAGCTAATGTGTTTAACCTTTAATAAATTATGTAGTGTTGAGACAGAAAAGGGAGAGAGGCAGGTGAAACTTAAATATTAAAAAGATGTTCCTATCATTTCATTGGAAATTCAATCAGTCTGCTCTCTGAGTCTTTAGCTAAACAGTCCTATTCTCTAATTAAAACAGGACTTTTAGTGTTAAACCCGACTGCATATCATCACTGTTTGCCACAGTGAGAAGACATAGCTTCCCAGTTAGTGTTAGAATATTTTTGTTAGAGTATGTTTGCTGCACACGACATACAGTAGCTCTATATGTTGAGTAAAGAAGGTGTACTATTTGACACATTATCTGGTGATCTCTTTATATTTTAAATGAACATAAATAATTAACTCAATAAATATGATGGACTCAATTAGTTTTAAGAAACTTGCAGAGTCTGTATTTCCCATGTTTCTCCCTTTGTGGGATGCATGCTTCCTCACTACTATCCAGCTGAGCTTAGCAGTTTCTTGGTGACTATTCTCTTGGCAGCTATCTTGCTTTGTGTGATTCATACTTAATTGAAAAAAGATATCCCTGTAGATGTGAGGGGGTTTAGCTTCATTAGGAACTGGACAAATCATCTCTTTTTGTTTTGTTTTTTTTTTCTCTGTAACAGCAATACTTCAAGGTGTACAGCCTGATAACGACACATGTTACAAATATTTTTACAGCATTCGTAATGCAAAACCTAAAACTCTATAGAGTCAGTTTCAGGCAATGTTGCTGATGTAATGCTCCACCGAGACGTTACGCTGTTGTAAGCTGTGAGATGCAATAATGCAGATTAAATGCAAATTTATGGTAATAGTTCAACATTTACAGGACTGCATGGAAGCAATCAGTCCACTATCCTCCACTATGTTCTGTATTAAGGCAACTGTCGAAAACACGAGACTAGAGAAAACTAGAGACTGCTTCCTTGTATTTACAGTCAGTATGTTTACATAATCTGAGAACAAAATTACTTTACTTTTACTTTACTCAAACTACACTACATGTAAACATGCCAATCGGATTGACATCATACTAAATCTAAAGATTGGACCAACCACCAGATTTAGTTGTGTCATTAAATTATTCCTGCATGTTTACGTTTCAGTGGACATAAGTATGGTAGGACAGAATAGACCTACAACAATAACCACAAGGGATAACGTTGTAAATAAATTTGTGAATAAAAAAAATGAAGTCTGAAGTTTTCTAATTTCCCAGTTTACATCATATCAACCAGCTAAATTGCTTTAACGCTTAAATTATGGATCAAAACACTGAACAAACAGTAAAAGGAGACATATCATCTAATGTAGAGGAAATGGACATACTTAAGCCAACTAATAGTTATGTAATTAAATTGATAGTTATGTAATTAAAAAGCCTAGTAATGGGTATAACTTGGTAGCTGCAGGATAGCTCGACTTAATTGTGCATCTAAACATACTCTGTGTTTTACTATTTTTTGTTAGTTTAGCCAGTATGTTTACATACATTACGTTTGAAAAAATCAAATTAAGTCCAACTAAACCTGGGCTTTTGCCATTAACATATGCTAAATCCAACTAATATCAAAGTCAGGCTAACCCACAAATGAGCGATCTTGCATGTATATGCTTAACTGACCTCATGCGTGCTTCACAGTTCCTACCAAGCTTTAAAAGTAGAAGAAACTAGCAGATAGAAGAACAGGACAGTAAAAAACAAAGACTTTTATACAACAAAAGTCCAAACTACTTATCTTTGGATTAATAAAAGAAAACAGAGTTCAGAAAAAAAGGTTAAATAAATTTGATGTGGTGCCAACTTACAGACAGTAAAATTGCTTATTAATTGTTTTGGTCTGTGACATAATGGCTACACTTGGAAAAGTCCTATACTAACAAGGTGAAAGTGGGCATATCACCCTCTTGAATACTGGGTCAATATAAAAAAAATCCAATAACCTGATCTTGTTGAGCTTTAACTGTAGATCCAATTAAATGTGCAGAGTGCCAGGACTTTCCATACAAAGTTTTCTTCATTTCCTAAGTATATTAATTTAAGATAAAATACCTCACAGTGTAACTACAACTCAGTCTGTTTGTCTTTCTCCAGGCTTAATGTAATGCTAAAAAGACATCAGTTCTTAATGGGGTCTTTGGCCTTTGCTGTACATATAAAACATCTGCTTTACTGGTAAAGACAGCCCACTCAGTCTCTATTGTTAACATCTGAATAAAAACCATTGCCCAAACTCAGATCCAGTTTTCATCCACTGTTCTCAATCCTCTACAGTCAGACATTAGCCCATTTCCACACAACCGGACAGACAGCAACACCTCAGATGTGCTATGGGAAGCCGACATGTCTAGCGGCCCAGAAAGGTCAGCCGATCCTGGGCACAGAGCTGGTGCTTACAGACCTTGGAGGATTGAAGACTTGGAGGGGGAGCTGGGTAGAAAGGTGGAGCTGCTGGAGAAAGAGAGAAAGGCCCTGAGGCTGGAAACAGAGAAGCACAGACAGGAAATCGGCCAAGGCATCAATAAACTACACCACCGTATCTCGGGCCTGGAGGAAGGTAAAGTATAAAAGGAAAAGAAATGAAAGATGCAGAAGGTATGCTTCTTTATGGGCTTATGCTTATGTGTGTATCAAGATGTAATTAAAAAGAAGAGCACAATGACAGTAGAGGTACTGAGGGACAGATTATCACACAAGATGCTAATGATGGGAAATAATCTAGCTTGAAAATGACCTCAGAGATTTCATTTTCATTTACATTTAATCAGATCAAGCCAAAGGGTTTCTTTATGATGAATAAATTATGTTTAAGGGGAAAAAAGAACACATCAGAAAGACTAAGAAATTCACATTCTGCTTAATAGAAAAATCCACCTAAGATTTGGGGGAAATAAAAATATAAAAACTTCTTTATCTTTATTTTTGCCAAATAACTGCAAATTACTTCACTGGTATCTCTGTCTGTTCTGTCACTTTACTCCACATTTATTTTTTATTTTTCAAGGTACAGCGGGAAACTCATTTCCAGAGGGCTACAGATTGTCCTTCCCGGCACGGACAAACTACATGTTCGCTCTAGTGAAACACTCCATTCCAAAGATGCGGGCTTTCACTGCCTGTCTGTGGTTGAGGCCTGCGGGGGGAGGCATTGGGACCCCTCTGTCTTACGCTGTTCCTGAACAGCCGAATGAACTGGTCCTTCTGCAAGGCTTGCATACACCTGCTGAGCTACTCCTCAATGACAAGGTAGTCTGCAGTGGTAGGATATCTATATTAAATTAGCACAAAAAATAAGGAAAACTGGGTTTGGTTGATTATTTCTCCCCTTTATTAATGCCAGAAGATGTTGAATTATACAAGTTGGAAAGCCTGATTAGTCAACTAATGATTATTTTTCTGCATGAGCAACACAACTAAATGTGTAAAATCATCCCAAAAAAATGTGCCAAAATTTTCTGCAGTATTCTCCTGTTGGTGTTCACTCTTGTTCTGAGTTGTTTGCACAATTGGATGATTGCCCTCTCCCACAGTAACAAGGAAAACACTAATATTTTTACACTTTCTAGACATTTTAATTTTACATTGTCAGGGGATCAGTAGCATGTGGGAGATCCATGCACAGCCACAACAACCTGGTACCTCCCCCTTATGCTGGTCACCAGTCTGCTCACATCTTGCTGTGGGATGGCATCCCATTATTCAACCAAGAGTTGTTGAAGGTCAACCAGCATGGTTGTGGTGGTTGGGGATTTTGGCACATTTTTTGAGGCACCACCCACATGTTTAGCTTTGTTGCTTATTCCACAAAAGCCTGATCCTTACAAGCTACACCTCATTGTAAAGGTAATTAATCAGGCTGTTCAGTGTTACAATGCCAATTTGTAGCATTAAAGTTGAGAAATAATTGACTAAATGCAAAGTTTCTTACTTGTTGTGTTAGGTTCTAACTGCACTGCTTTAGTGCAATTAATATTCAAAAGTAGAATCTTGTCAAGGTTTGTGAGTCATACTTTGAAATATTCATCCATTTTGACTGTTGAAATAGGTTTTTCTTAATAAAACCTTTGGTACATTTAAATGCAAGTTAACTTTTTTTTCTTTTTTTCATAATTTTTCATTGCAGGGTATGTTAAAATCATCTTGGGTTATAACTTTATTTAGTAATGTTTTTTTAAAAGAGAAAACAGGACTGTGAATTAGCATGAAATTAAGCACAGCACATAAAGTGAAAAGACCAAATTTATGAGACAATCTAAATAGTCCTGTTCATGTGGTTAAATGAAAAATTAAAGCACCACCTTGACAGCATCACAAGGTTATGAGGAGCTGTGAGGAGATTTTTGGTTTTATTCAGTGAAATCATTATGATAATAGATGGCTGGAGGAAAAGTTTAGCATCCTTGTAGTAGCTTAATGCCTTTAGGGTAGAGGAAATGTTGTATAATAAACCAATTTGGATGGTTAAGATTCATAGAGGAATAAAGATGCTAAAGAAAAAAGAAATATACTGTCATACCATGCCCCTCATCTTCATGATGCTAACCCAATTTCACTTCTGGCTGCCTGATGACATCCTTTATTATTAAATGTGTGGCACTCACAACAGCCTACATTTTTGCTAACCAACTTTTAGGTGGCCCAGTTGCCTCTGAATCTTTCCCGAGGAAGTTGGCAACACATTTGTGTGAGCTGGACTCAGAAGGGAGGAGTGTGGCAGGCCTATCAGGGGGGAAAGCTAAAGGGTGAAGGAGAGGGACTGGCTACAGGACATCACATAAGACCTGGAGGAGTTCTCGTACTGGGACAGGAGCAGGTGAGTAAAATACATGTTTTGTCTTGTTTTGTTTTAGCTTTGTTTTAAGGCTGAATGCACAAATGACGTTTTGAAAGATTAGAGATAAAGAAAAGTGAAGAAACTTCATGCTGACTTCTGGACTGTAAACAAAGGTAGCAATGACACTGCAGCCGTGAGTCTGTTCATTTATTGACTTCTCTGAGTTGTAAATGAAATCAGAAAAGAAACACTTCAATGAGTATGATTAATTTGAATTGATAGATTTAGGGGCCGTCACCACGACACCGGATCGCAGCAAAACCGTAAAAGTATTTTAGCAAACCACCCTTTCATCCCCACGAAGCCAGGGATTAGCCTCCATGAAACTGACCATGTCTGAAGCCAGCTACCAAAGCGGATAGGTTTGAGTCCTCTACTGTCTGCGGTACTGTATGTACAGCGAAGCCGCACAACTCCAGGATGTGATGAACACGTGCCACACCCAATCCACCCTTCCTCGAGTTTTATATTTATAGTCAAGCATTTTTTGAAGAAGCTCAACTTCTTTATATGTCCAACAAAATGTTTCTCTTTTGCTTCGCAGTGAATCCTCAGCTATATTCTCTTCTTTGCTTCCGATGTTATCTTCTTGCATCATTCAGTAAGCCTTTATCTGCGCATGCGTTGTTTTGCTCTATCGTTGGCGTGTTACTCTTTAGCACCCCCCACAGCCTGTAGTATGTACTACAGCGGTGTCGTGGGGACGTTGAAGCCTTTCTACTAGTTTTCGCCACCGTTTTCACACCTTAACTGGCTTCAGTGCCATGTGGACATAGCCTTAGTTTACTTTTACCAATGTCTTGCAAGCCGAAGCCCTGAGGTAATCGGCCCAGGTGTGAAGTTGTTAAGCTGTGAAAGAGGATAGTCAAGGAGATCATTCTGGGCCAGAAAAACCCTTCCCTTATGGCTGCTTTGCATTGTTGGCTTACATTCAAACCCATTCCTTTTTACTGCATCTCAAGTCTTCCCAAAATTCCTCTTGCCTAAGACAAAAGTTGAACAGTTAAAGCAGAGCTTGTATGTGTATGAGGACAAACATGGGTCTATTTTTAAATTATCTAAGCCTCTAATAGTTGTCTAATTCCTCTCCAGGACTCCCTCAGTGGAGGTTTTGACTCATCCCAGGCACTGGTTGGAGAACTGTCCCAGGTGGGTCTTTGGGACAGAGTCCTATCGTCTACCCAAGTGGCCACCTTGGCTCGATGCGGCAGAGTAACCCAGGGCAATGTGGCCCCCTGGACCGAGAATGGGGTCGAGGCATATGGTGGAGCAACCAAAGATCCAGGCGAGCCTTGTAGTAAACACAGCAGGAGCTCGCAATGACTGATGGTGGGGAGGGGGGTTGAGAAATGATTCCATCTGCCCAGTTTTAACACTGATTTATGAAGCTCAAAACAAAAACTCTATGAGGCATGCAGTGATGTGTGTAAAAGCAGAGAAAAAGTAACAGAACATTTTGTGAGTAAAGGCTTTTCGTTTACTTGATCACACTTCTAACAATCCAACTGATGCTATTAAGGAGGTCCACAGGAAAATTTCACAATACAGTCGCCAGCTAAATTAATCAACCTCCATTGCTCTGAATACCCCATACAATGGAGTTTGGTCATTTTGCTGGTTTACTTATGACTACAATTGTTTTACTGGTATAGATTCAATTTGATGAGCTGGTACGTACACCAAAAGAGATATCTGGTGAGGTGTTCCTAGGTTCAACACACACAAGATTAATGATTAGTATGATTAGTTATTTCTTCTGCTCTTTCCCCAAAATCATCTGTCAACAAAAGCATTTAATGTACATTTTAAATAACAAGCCAAACCTTCTTCTAGCTACAGAATAAAAAGGTTAAATATGCTAATATGCTGTTTCAAGATGTGCCTTTGTTGAGTATAACTTTTTTGTGAAATATAAGAGGCAAATGGGATTGAACCAGAGACAGAGGTAAAACTGCCTGTATGTGTAAAGCAGTGCTATAGCGACACAGAGTGCACCAATCTTACCAACAGCCCTGGTGTCACTCAGCTGATGCAGCAGTCAGCCATCACTGTTTTATTTGAGTGAATTACCAAAGTGGAATTTTGACGGCCTATCAAGGTCACCTTTATCGGAATAACAAGGGACCACTTTGTGATAAATGTGGTACTGAGCTAAACGCACTGACTGACAGCTAAATAACAGGACATTATCAAATTACAGTCACCGTCTTATCTGCAGTAGAAATTGGTAGTTTGCTCATTTGGATAATTGCAACATGGGAGCAGTAGAAGGTTATTTGCATTCTCGGCTAAAGAACATCCCTCCTCATCACCGCATGCACAGAAGCTGTCTAATGTACCATGTGGGTCCATCATGAGTTTTGTCAGCAAACCAGTAGGCATATAACGGAAGGTATCAAAGGTAAATTTAAGACTGTAGGCCATAAACTCGACTTTCTGCCAGATAAAGACTAAAAAGCAAGTGAGGAAATACTAGTTGTTATCTAACCAGAATTAATGAACAGCTTAGTAAAAGGCCATAGTTTAATACTTAAAGAAACTATTCAAAATTTTAAGCAACACTGTCTTGCAACTTCTATGCATGTGAGATAAAAATTAATGTATGGCCAGGAGGTGACAAAAGTTATGTAACTTATCATATTATTTCTTGGCCCAGACAAGACAGAAGCATAAGTCACCTTCCTGAGGTGAATTATAAGAAACATGTTACCTTTAAAATGATGTTATTCAGCACAGATCATAATAGACTGAGATGCACAGTGCAAATCAGCCTGTAGAAGCACAGGTTAAACTCTCCAATAGCTATTGGATTATTATGTTTTCTGTGGCTTTGCAGTTGTGAAATTCCTCAAAAAGACTATAAAACTTTGTCAATAGCAATAGCAAATTCAATGACCAGAGCACAACTTTTGCAACATGTTGAATTTATATCGAAACTGTCAGTATCAATGGAGACAATGTCTTATAAGAAAAGCACAAAATAAGATTTAGTGCTTACTTTCTCTAAAAAAAAAAAAAAATCAATTTGTACTCAATTGAATCAGTTGTTCTCAGCCTCACAGAACAGAGAGATAAATATGAAAGGCATGAAGTCAAACCCGGGCAGCTGAAATCGCTTCACACAGGGTCGGAACAGAATTAATTAAGGGCTGTAACGGCTTTTAGAGTTGGAGTCAAGGTAAGGTGATGAAAAATGCTGGAGAAAGTGGGGGGAATATTAAGTAGTAGATGTCAGCCAGGAGTAGATGATGAAAGACAAAGGAAAGGGGAAGGAAAAGAGATAAAGATAGATAAGATACTTGCTATGAGTGATGTTACATTGTTTTCACCTCTGCATGATGTAATCTTGTATGTTTAATGTCTTGCCACTGCAGTGTGTTTCTTACAAGTGTCACAAAAGAAGGTGTCACAGTACTTGCATGAGTGCAAGACGACAGTCTCTCCTGCACTCATGGACTTGTGGTTGTCTCTTGAAGGTTTATGGGTCTCTTTTATTCCTTCAATTAAAATGTCATAATTAATTAATTAATAAATAAAGAGTGAAAAGGTTATATTTTCAGAGCAAACTGATACTAACTGCAGATTATTCTTTTTTTTTATATGTTCATTTTTAATTAGGCCAGAATTCTACCATTTGGCTTAGTCTTATAGTTTATCTCTACTACCTGCAATTTCCACCTCTTTAACACATTCCATGCATGAGTTGTTTCTTGCTTTACTGATCTTAAGAAGAACCCTACAAATAACTTTAAACTGTTTTATGTGATTTGCTGGTAAACACAAACTGTTCATTTCTAAAAAAAAAAAATAAATAAAAAAAAAAAAATAAAGAAAGCTATTTAGTTGCATACAATTATCCCTAGTGGAAAGTGCCTGGGAGGGTGTTTGTACTCATGTAAACAAGTCACCCACTTTATTCTACTGATGGAAAGTTGTCACTGCAAGATGTTTTGCACTAATTAAGCATCTGAGGACTCCACAGCAAGGCTTTAAGCTTGAAGAGGTTAGTTAAGATATTTGAGCTTGTCGACACATTGCTTTAAATTTCTGCAAAACTGATGCTTAATCAGGTCAAAATCCTCTTGTTGCACCTGATGATGTGTTTGATGATGCCGCTTGGTCTTCTGTGTTTGTATTGTATGTAATGCTTAGTGTCTGTTCAGCTCGTGTCAGAACTTTTTGCAGGCTTTTTGATAGTATTGTGCCATCATGTTGATGATTACTGGAACAGAAAATTATGACACCCTTTTTCACTATATGCATATCTGTTCAATGTTGTTGATAGTCTTGTATGGTTATATTGTTCTGCTTATGTGCTGTGTACAAACCTCAAGTCTTTATTAAAGTAATCATTTTCTGAAAGAAATAATGTGATTTTTCTATGTACCAAACACCTTGACCAGTGCTGGTAAAGATGTTAATGTTTGGCCCGGTATCAGGTTTGTGCATTGAACTGACGTACTTTAAAGTACATTTAAAATATTAAACATAATATCTGCCACAGCTCAATTTTATCACATGAACTACTAATTATTTAAAGTAAAGAACAATGATGATATTGTACTGGGTTATAATACTACTGACATCAGTGCACACACAACAAAATCAATAAATCTTAGTAGTTTGGTAATTACTTCAAATGTTTATAATTACTTCAGAGGAAGTAATAATTACTTCAGATGATCATCATTTATTTAATCAATTCCTCTATAGGACTAATTACCTTGTCAAGGGCAGGAGTTCTTAAACTTTCTTTTTTTTTTTGTTTTACACTGGGGCCCAACTCTTCCTGTACAAAGTGATCTGGGCCCATTCAGATATTGTACCTTTGGTTTAATTGGTCACACACTTTAATTTGAATTCAATAACTAAACTCAATCCAGTGGTTGTTTTACAAGCCAAAACCTTGTGAAATATCACATCATGAAAAAACTATGACATGATACAATGAGATCATCACAAAGACATTTTAATATCACAGGTATGTGAAACTGCACGTACAAGAAGACGCCCAATAGGATAATTCATTAAACAAAATCAGGCAACTACAAAAAACAATTTAAAAAGCTCAAGTCAAGGTTAGAAACACAAAATCTACTAAATATTCAAGTTTCAAGTTGTTTATTTGTCACATGCAAGGTGGCATTAAAATGCAATCGTTCATGCATCTGAGGCTGGGCATACCCATTTACCAGTAGTAAAAAATCTAAAACAGCAACGCGGTAATCCACTAAAAAGACAATATGATAAGACATACTGCAATGATTGTGCAGTGATGTGCATGTTATACAGTCTGATATTATATATTCTTTCATTATTCTTTAAGAAATTTAAAGCACAAAACCTAAACTAGCCTATTTTTGCACTTTTGATCCACAGACAGAAACAGATTTTTACATTTATTTTTTATGTTTCATTTTTTTATTCCGTGACCTGGAAGGAGCTGTTTCCTGCTTTGTGTGTTGACCAAGTGGCAATTTAATATTGTGTGGGCTCAGTGTGGTAGTCTAGTTGTTCCCAAACTTTTTGAGCCATGACCTCCAAGATAACAAAAAATAGTGTTCAATAGGCTTTTCGGATTCTTCCATCACTCTCTGGTCACAATGAGCCGTTATCATAGATTAAATTGCCAGATCCACTGGTCAATCCTCAGTCCTTATACTGCTGGACCTGTCGGCTGCCTTTGACACGGTCAACCATCAT
>JBAFSZ010000023.1:10516383-10531503 GCA_036919955.1 Melanotaenia pygmaea | reverse complement strand
TAGATAGATAGATAGATAGATAGATAGATAGATAGATAGATAGATAGATAGATAGATAGATAGATAGATAGAAAACAAATCATTGAGTTACTTTAACCAAAATCAGACTTAAATGCATCTTAGCATTTTAAATAAATGTGTTAACCCTAAAAAATTAAATGTGTGGGTTAGGTTTGATTCCCTCCTGCATATACTGTATAGACTCAGCTTGGGTGAACAGGCTCCAATATTCCATATTCTTGCATCTTTTTGTAAAAATGGTAAACTTCAACGAATATTAGTACAGTCAAATTCCCAATGTGTCAACTCACAGCCACTGTTGCAAGACTGTCACTCTGCTGATAAAATGCTGATTTTTGGAAAAAGTATGGAGGCCCATTTACAGCAAGACTCAACTCTATCCGTAGCCAAATTCAGCTGCACATGCAACTGTTCTCAATAGAAATACAAAAAATCCAAGGTTTAAAATCAGTTTTTAACAACCTCAAGGAACACTGAGGAAGAATTAGGTTAGGTTTTTACGTCTGTTTCTCCAATAAAGTCATTGAAATTGTATGAACGTATGCCAAAGGAAACGGGAGCACCTGAGTTTTCTCCTGCACAGCCATGCTGTTGTGATGGATGCAGTATGTAGATTAGCTTGAAATATGTAAAGCCTTCCTTAAAAGAGACATTGTTTGGATAGGAGTTTATGATAAAACACCTACTTTTCAGCATTGATGGAGCCTTCACAGATATCCAAGCTGTTAACGCCACCAATACAACCCCATACCATCAGAGATGAAGGCTGTCCACTGATGACATGCCACCTTGTCCATAGTTTCCAATAAAGATTTTCAAATATTCATTCAGTGTTTCACAGAACAGCTCTCCATTTTGCTTCAGACTATTTTCAAGGAACTTTAACCCAGAAAAGATTGCATTGTTCCTTGGTATTGTCATATATGGCTTCCTCTTTGCATGCTAAAGCTACAATCTGCACTTGTGAACTGTGTTCACAGGCAGACATTTCTGGAAGTGTTCCTGAGCCCATGCAGATATTCCTGGTAGAGAACATCTAGTTTTAACACAATGCTGCCAGAGGGCCAGAAGATCACAAGCATCTAGTTTGGACCTGCAGCCTTGAGCTGTGAGCACAGAGATACCTCCTGACTCTCTGGATGTTTAAATGCCATTAAACACTTTAGATGGTGTAATCTTCAAAGTCTTTGCAATTTTGCATTGAGGAGTATTTAAAAGTGCTCTACAATATTTAGAGGCAGTTTGTTGTACATTTATGAATCTTGGGTCAACAGCATCTAAGAGGCGTGTTCTCTGTCTTGTTGAAATGCTCTCTTTATTCTCAGTCATTGCCTATTGGCCTAAATACTTGGCAAATGCTCCTGCAGTTGCTTTTGATTTGTGTCAAGCCTTCTATTGCCCTGGTTTCTACCCCTTTGCATAGCGGGACTGCCATCAAATGCATAATTAGGTAATATTTTCCATTAAATAGTAAAATGTCTTAATTTCAACATTTGATAAGTTATTTATTTATGATTTGGAAATCATTGTATTCTGTTTTTATTATTATTTTGCACAGTGTACCGACTATTTTGGAATTGGGCTTGTAAAAGGATCTGCTTACAGCCAGTTTTTACTCTCATTTTTACTCTCATGTACACATCTATCTGTATAGCTGTCAGCACCCACAGACTGGGGCATTCTGGGTAATTTTTTTTTATCACAAATGGGACTCTCTCTCTGTATGATTATTGTCTCCATTTTGCATACTCATTAAAAAGCATGTACAATTTTCAGTCATCTTCCCTCCTCTCTGCCGTTCTCCATCACCTGCTTTCTATTTAAACTTCACATTCTTTGTGTCTCTTTCTTCTGCAAAGACATCTTCACTGTGTTTCTAGACAATAAATAAATAAATAATGAAGCATTCAGAGATGAGGCTCCTACATTTCAAGGCTGCTGTCATCTTCACAGATATGCTGGGGAACTGTAGGCAAACACAACAGGGAGCAAGCATACAAGATATCAAAAATAAAAGAAAAAAGCTAACAAAGCTCTGGGAGGAGATTTAAAAACAAATCTTTTTTATCTATGCTTCTTTGCCTCAAGGCAGCAGTCATGCAACATTACTTCTGAGTCTCTGTTAGGTTTGTATTAAAACACTATAGTAGTGGTTTGACTAAATAGTTAAGTGACTAATTCTGAAAGTGCGACAAATCTCTGGCTTGTGAACAGAGTAACTAACAAATACCATTTATGTAGCAGAGCAAAATGGCAAACTCTACCATCACTGATCGGTGTCAATCTGAGTAACTTTTCCTAGTGGCTGAAATGCAGCTGAGCATTATTTGTTCACACATTATCTTTTAGTGATGGACTTAGGTCCATCACAGCAGTGGTTCAGACATTTAAGTCAGCCATCCAATGTCCTGCAGCAAGGGTCCAACAGGAGTCATGATGTTGACAGATTTCCATTCAGTACCCAGCTATGTCAGATCTACCGATCTTATCATGGTACAACTAATCCCATTTACTTTGTTTAAAATAAAAGTCCTGAAATGTCATGTCATGTTGACTTACTTATTTTGATCTTTTTTTTTTAATTTTGAACAACAATATTTAGGTGTAATAGAAAAATTCTTCACCCTGCACATTTCTGAATAATGAATCTACTGTTTGGTATTTGAAGGCTTGTTTGTTTTCAGGCTCTACAGCCTGATACTGGCTTTTAAATAGACACGCTGAACCATGCAATATGCAAGACTTATATGCTACTTGTTGTTTTTATGTCTTACACCTCTTGTAGTGTAGTTTCAACTAAACTGGCTGCCATAGCTGGTTTCTCACTGCAACTGGCAGGCTACCTGGTGTTAACTTCTTACCCAGAGCTTTCTACATTTGTCAGAGGCTGCAAACGGAAGAGACGTGGGAGGAGACACAAATTCACCGTGTGATCATTCTCCTCCTCACAGCTGATTCTTTTTTCAGCACCTCAAACAACAGCATCAAACTTAAAAGTATTTCCTTTCTTCTCCCTCTATCACATGAACTGAGCAGCCTGCAGCACATGCTGGCCAACGGCACATGACAGGAACAGAGGCAGGCTGCAGAAAGGTTTTAATCTGCAACATTTCACCTCCTGTTAAACCTTTCTGTCAGGCTGACCATCTTTAGTGTTCAACATATTTCATCCACATTCCCTGAGGATTACCAACTTCCATCTAATCCGTAATGCTCCAAGGGAATGAGCAGATTGCAATTCACTGTAATCCATCAAATGGTTTGTCTTATCAGGCCAGCAGACGGTGCAGCATAATTCATGCTAAAAGGAAATAGTCTGTTTGTCCAGGATTTATTGTCAATTCATGGTCAAAAACTTAAAAACTTAAGTGCTTTTCAGCTTCTTTCCCAGTAAATTATAATATGTACATCCTACAGATTCATGGCTGTCCAAAGACATCTCTTTTGTGTCCAGAATTAAACTTTGAGAAGCTTTGAGAAGTCACTGTTGATTAAAAAGTGAAGTGATGCTGTTGTGCTGGATTAGACTTCAAGTTGGCAACAATGTGAGTACTGCCACAATCCATATTGACTGAGCTATTCCATAAATCGTGGCATTAATGATTTCAAACCACAGAGATGGAAACCCTGCCAAAAAAAAAAAAAAAAAAAAACAACCAGAAGCAATGAAATAATTTCTGTTTACAGCCAAGAATTACTGTTTTTTGAATAATTTCTGTCCTAATCAACAGGGTGGTGGTCAAAGTAGGTCCCAGAGTAATACAGGCTGTATTGTTTAATTAATCGAACACTTTTAATTTGAACTATAATCACAGTAGATCCTCTAAAAAAGCTAGTTGTGAAATTAGGAAGCCCATGTGTTATTTGCCTGATGTGATGCGCTTATTTGTGTTGTATCACTCTGTAAATCAGAGATTAGGCTTAGGCTGGGCTTACACCATAAGACTTTTAAAAGATTTGCACAAGACTCTGAAAGACTACCAGCTCACATCTAAAGACCAGTGTTTAGAGTCTTAAGTCTCAGCCTAGTCTCAGACTGAGATTTGACAAAGACTGTGAATCTATAGGGTCACAAATTACAAGACTGCAACTAGATTCTTTTAGCATTTTTTGTGACATGTTGGACAGTTGATATGGAACAGTGCGGCTTTACATCTCCACCAGGTGTTACACCGACTCATCAGAATCTGGTGGGATGAATGAGTGTTTATTCTCTTATTTGTTAGATCAGTATACTGTAACACATAAATGATCCACAGCAGACATTTACTTCTAATAACCACCCGCTCCTCTTTCTGGATGGTCTACCAATGTCTTCCCACAAGGCCATGCAGTGGCTGTGCCAGCTGGCCAAAGTGCAGCACAGTTTGGTACTGACATTAGGTACCAAAAGTCTGAAGTAGATCATGTCAGGCTTGTTCCAACAGAGCAGACTGTTCTTCCATTCAGCTAGCCTGCAGTGAGCTTACTCTGCAAAGTTGACAACTGCTCTTTAATTCCTCCATGTTGGTGACACTTTATGATATGAATCCTATTCAGGGACATAAAAATGTAATGACCAGAACTTACTCATATACCAGGCCTAGGTGGTAGATTACTTGGCAGTTGAAGCACAAGTGATCTTAACCCTCACATTCCCAACTTTGTGTACAGAGTCTTGAAAAAGTATTCATACCTCTTAAACTTTTTCACATTTTTTTTTTAGATTTTATAAGATCAACCAACACAAATTAGCATATAATTGTACATATATAATACAATATAAAAATAAATCTTAAATCTTAAATAAATTTTAAGCAAATAAAAATGTGAAAAATGTGGTGTGCATTTGTATACAGCACCCCTGCGTCAATTCTTTGCAGAGGCACCTTTTGCCACAATCACGACTGCAAGTCTTCAGGATTATGTTTTCACCAGCTTTGCACATCTAGATACTGACATTTTTGCCCATTCCTCTTTGCAAAATAGCTCAAGCTCAGCCAGACTGGATGAAGAGCATCTGTGAACAGTAATTTTCAAGTCTTGCCACAGATGTTCAATGAGATATTGGTCAGGACTTTGACTTGGCCATTCTAACACAATGATTCTTAGATCTAAACCATTCCATTGTAGCTCAGGCTTTGTGTTTAGGGTCACTGTCTTGCTGGAAGATAAATCTCCTGCAGTCTTAAGTCTTTTGTAGCCTCCAACAGGTTTTCTTCCAGGACTGCCCTGTATTTAGCTCCACCCATCAACTCTGACCAGCTTCCCTGTCCCTGCTGAAGAAAAGCATCCCCAAAGCATGATGATGCCACCACCATGTTTCACAGTGGGGATGGTGTGTTCTGGGTGATGAGCAATGTTCCACCACACATAGCGCTTTGCATTTAGCCCAAAGAGTTCAATTTTGGTCTCATCTTACCATGAGGGACAGCTTCACTCCTGACTTGTTCAGTCAGAATACATCTGTCTCAAAAAAGTGCCTGCGGTCCCACAAGAAGGTGAAGTTGTCTATGAAATGAACTGGATGTGTGGTACATACAGCCAACAACCATGCATTCAAACTAAACAGGCTACTGAATTTCTCCACTCCTCCTCTAACAAGAGGGAGAAGCCCACTGATGAATATTCAGGCATCCAGACAGCTGATGGTTTCCAGCAGTTATGAAAAATCCTGCTTCAGCACCTCCGATTGTTGTTTAATAACATCATTCGACCCTACATGCAGGATGAGGTTTTCCACAGTTGGGTGTGCCGCCACAATTTGTGTCATTTTGCCTCTCACATCTGATACTATCTCCTTGGGAAAGCACAGTACTTTTGTATGTTTTCCACACACATTTCTCACGTCTTTCCCACCAAAGTCATCAACAATCAGAGTCTGAGGCCCAGCCATTTGCCTTCCTTTTAGCCTTTTACTTTCTGAGTTGTTTTTTGGTCTAACCTTGGTGTGTAGGGAGATTTCATTCCGGTCATCAGATGTAGATCCAGAATCCTACAGCAGTGGAGCAAACCTGTTCAGTAGTTGCATGTTCAGTTGTTGTGGAAAGGATTTGTTAGTTTTCATTCTGATAACTGGCCATGACTGTGTCTTGCTAGAAGGGTTGAGGATGTGCTTGGTCTGGATGGCAAAGCAGGCCAGTCAGTTGCGTCGCAAATCTCAGCAAATTGGGCTCTGCCTGTTACCTGGCCTCCTATTTCCCTGTGATATTATTTACTCTTTGGCTTTGTACAAAGAGCATTCCAGGGAGGACTATCAGTGAAGAGTTATTACCTTGTACATTGTCCTCCTTTTTCTTTCCAGCTAAGTTTGTGCTAATTAGCTGTGTGTTAGCAAGATCTTGTCCGCTGTTTTTTATTAAAGGGAAGGTTGTTTCATTTCCAGACAATCCATTCGCTTCCACATTCACCTCAAGCTGTTGAACCTTTGTTTCCAGCATGTTGATCCTCTGTAGAAGTTTGTGATAGTCATCTGTAGAGAAGGGAGGCATCTTGCAACTAGTTAGCTTTGGCTCCTGAGTAACTATAGCTAAGGCTTCTGCTATTTGTAGGCCACACTGACATGACACTGACAAGATTGTAAAAGTCTTAAAAGATAGTAGTATCCAACCAAATCGACCACAAATTATAATCCCAGTGATTAATGAGTATCCAGAAGCCGTTGTACATAAGTTTCTTGAGTAGAAAAATTAGAATATTGGCAGTCAAATGCAAGCAGGGGGGAGAGCGAAGCAGCAAGAGTCAGCAGGGGAAAGAAATAGAAAGTCAGGAATCACCTGTACAGCTGTAGCAGCTGGTTGTCTGGTGTTAGGTTGGATTGAAGGGTCATTGCCTCCTATCTACAGTATCTTTATCTCTTCTTATTATTTTCTGCTTTACTTTTTACTTTTTACTGGAGTTTAAAAAAGACAAGAAAAAAAAAAGACGTGATTATTTGTTTGGAATTTGAAATAATTTTTCAGTGTAGTAATTTTTGTGTTTATTCATTTTTGTTTAGCCTTATAATTGATTAAAGCTCATTTAATTGGCTTAAGCAAATGGTAAAAATAATTACCTAAGTACTAAAAGTATATTTAATATTTCAGGCTGCACTTTTATTAAAATATAGACAAACACTGAGTTGTCAAACATTGTCAGAGTGAACTGTGATGTCATTTATGATAAACAACCTGGACTCTCTCAACAGAAAGAAAGGAAGGACAACACTAAAGCAGGGAAAGAAAATACCTTTGTAGTTCTGGCAGATGACAGAACAACAACTTGCTCTTTTTGTAGTATGTCATTGTACTTTTGTAGTACTTTATTGCATTCTGCTCATTGATTCAAATCAGCTTCCCAACATATTTGGGAACAGGTTTGCAGTCTGAATAGTTTGTACATTGTTTGACAATTGTGTGGTTTCTTTAAACTGTTCATATGGTTTATGTGTCTGAGGACAGTTGGTGGCCCTTGGAACTGTAGTATTCTGACTGGACTGTTCAACAGACGGTTTGTTAATTTAGTAGCTAATAGATTGATTGTTTGGGAGTTTTCTCATTAGGAGAAACTCCCCTCCTTTTGTTATTTAGAATTCTTTGTTAAGCCTTATTGAATTTTGTTTGACTCTATAGTTCTTATTTGGTTAAGTTTCCTTTTGTTTTTTTGTAAGCGAGTTATAATTTGCCGCCGGTTAGCGTGTGTTTTCCTTTTATAGGACACCTTTTGTTTATTATTGTTATACTTTACCTGAAAAGGACATTCTAAGTTCTGTACATATTGAACATTTTTGTAAATAAATTATTGTTATTTTTTAAATTAAAACCGGCTTGTTGTGTTACTCAACCCCTTCCACCCCTAGACCAGAAGGGGTCCGTAATATATTTCATTTATCTTGATATAGTAGACATACTTTTTGTAATTCAGTGATTAAGCTTATGTGCAAGTTTGTCTCGTTTCTCTCGTCTGCCATCATAATCTGGCATTTGGGCTTTCATCCTGCTACACTTTGTCATTTCTATTTTCCTAATCTGCCAAACCCACCTCATTCTTAAATTCTGCCATTGCACCTCTTATGCAAGTCTTTCTCTCTCCCTGTTCTTTAAAACTGTCATTTCCAAATCCCCCCTCTTTATCTCCACCCCTTCCTAATACCAGAGTTTAATCATAAATATTTGCCACCTTCTAACTTAGCTCACGTAGACTGAGGTAGGTGGTGATCCGTCTAATCACCAAATAAAACAGTTTTTTCATTCAAATCTTCCACATCAATAAATATTCTCTCTTCTTTGATCGGACTTAACTGAACTTTCAATAACTATGATGTTAAAACTAAAGGTATCAATATTATGTTAATATTAATTATTGTTTCTAATATTATGTTAATAGAAGAATATCCAAAGAAGTCTTTTGGATATTTTGTTTTTCTTTTTAGTTTAAATGTATTTTTTGTTTGTTAGTCCAGTTAGGGTTACAAATCATATGTTCATTCCTATAAATACATTTTAACTGTAATTCTTGTAACGAAAGAGATTTTTTTTACTGATAAGATAATTATTATTTTCATTTTTCACCAATAATGTAATCACATTAGGAGTTCTACTGACAACATCATTTATCATTTCAAAATCTGATGTGGCAATCCAAGGTTTTTTTATTTAAGCTTCTTTAACTGGCAATAAAATAATGAACTCTAATACGTGCAGATATTAAACAAACATTTTAAGACACAATTAAATGTTGTGTTTTGTGACGAGACTGAAAGAAATACAGAAAAGAATAAAGTACAAAAACAGTTCCTGATTTGTGTTATGTCAATTGAACCAGAAGCATCGCGGCATCTTTTAATCTTCTCTTTAACTACTTTCCACCTACTCATCATTTTCTATCTTTTAACTAGAGTGGGTAATCCACCTACACAGACCCACGATGGTAGTATAAAATTATTATGTCTCTCTCTCACTCTTTCTCTCTTGCAAACAAACAAACACACACATACACACACACACACAGAGATACATGGTCCAGATTCCTATGGAGGCTCCATCTGGACAGGAACAAGCTCTTCCTCCATTCTTTGTCGCCCACATTGAATCTCATATCCTTCTCCCTCACTTAATCTTTACGACTGGATTATTTTGCAGCAGTTATTCAAATACAACCAAGCTAATACTTTGTATTAGCTTGGTTGTAATGCACCCCTAGCTGCTAGTTTTTTTGTTTGTTTTTTTTCCTTGAAGACCCTATATATATATATATATATATATATATATATATATATATATATATACTCTACTGTTAAATTTTAAATCTACCAACAGTTTTATCCAGGAATCATCATTCTCTTAGTTTGTTAAATACAGTTTAGGTTGAATGGTATGTGTTGCTAAAATAAACTGTCCTGATTCACCTGGTTGTGTAAGCCACCAGTAATAACCTGCTGTAACACAGTTTCACTAAGAAAAAAAGAAACAACAAATCTCTTGTTAGATGATGATAATCTCTTTGAAAATGTTAGATATTTACAAAAAGGTTAAGGAAACCAACGGATTGCATTGAATCTTGACTTCAATTGCATACCCATTCTGAGCATGCATAGAGGGGGTTGGAGACAGTGGAAAGGAAAAAAAATCCTGCTGGATGTAGGAGTTCCTTTCTGTCATCTCCAACCAGTCTCCATCTCTGACCGCTGGCATCATTTTCATCCAGATAACTGCCACTTTTCTCTTTTTCAGACAATTCTCTGTAAACCTTTAGAGATGCTTGTGTGTGAAAAACACAGTAGATCGTCAGTTTCTGAAATACTGAGACCTGTCCAACACCAACAACCATGCCCCATTCAAAGTCATTATGATTACCTTATTTCCCCGGTTTGATACTCAGTTTAAACTTCAGCAAGTCATCTTGACCATGTCTGCATGTCTACATGTACTGAGTTGCTGCCATGTGATTGGTTGATTAGCCAGGTGGATTTAATAAAGTGGCTGAAGAGTGTAAAACAGCTCTATACAACTGATGACAATGCCATATGGCTTTGGTATCCTCTAAGAATGCATATTATGCCACAGCATGTCAGGATCTTTATTGTAGTAATTCCTGCATCTCAGACACTGTGCACCTGCTTGATCATATTTATTAATGCTACCTTAGTGTTTTCAATAACCATTTGAACACATTTATTTTTAGTACTATATCCTTTTGTTTTGGGGTTTTTATGTTCTTTATCTCAGCATTATTTCCTGTTACATTTCGAAAGGTTGTTTATTTCCACTGTAATTCTACCTGTGTTTACTGTTTCACACCAGTTTCTTGTTTAAACGATTGTCCTTTGCCAGTTTCCGGTTGTCCATGTGTATCTGTATAATGTCATTTGCTGCCTGTTTTGCGGCAACTCTGTTTCATGTTCTGTTTGGACTTTTGCATTTCTGTTTTTGTATTTCCTGCCCTCCAAGGTTTTAATTTGTTCATTCATTAAATCAAGTCTTTTATTTTTATGTATATCTGCCTCTTGTGAGTCTGCAAGAGGTCTGCTTTATACGACTAATAATTCACGGTAGAGTTTGTGGAGAACTGGTTATAAATTGTGATTAAAATTCTCTTCCTGTGTAGGTTATCTTTAACACTGAATGTGTCACAACTTTTTCTTCTCAATTTTGATACAAATAAATTTATCTTAGCAGTTTAATTATGCATCACCACTAACAGAGATGCCAGTTTCCCTATACCAGTGGTCGTAATCGACTGGTCAATATCAGAGATTTTTGTTGTAGCTCTGAAAAATGTAAGGTGTTATTGGATAAGCTTGACTTTTCGTATGAGGAGCTACTTCTCCATGCCGATGTTCGGTGGTGGAGTTGCGACAAAGTGCTGGAGCGTTTTGTTGACCTGCTGCCTGGTTTCTGTTAACAAGGAACAAGGATCACAAGGAACTATCAGATGATGAGTGACTACTGGGCCTGGAGTTTCTGACACACCTAACAGCAAAACTGAACTTACACCTAACAGCAAAACTGAACTCACTCAAAAGCGAGCTCCAGAGAAAAGACCGACACCTTCCCCACATGAAAAGCACCGTGAAAGGCCAAGCTCAGTGTCTGGACCACACACCTCAAGAAAGTAAGGCTGATAAACTTTCCCAACGTGAAGAAAATGTCATACTCCATCAAAGACAACCATGATTTCCGCCCTGAGCAGTACTGTGTGTACCTGGATGAACTAGAAGCAGTGAACCCATTCCTGCCTGTTAATGTAGAGGAGGTAGCATCCAAATCACAGCAGGTATTTACTTTGTCATGTGGAATTGACATGTAAATGATTGATTTGCAGAATGATGGGGAGCTAAAAGCCAGATCAAAGCAAAATGACTTTTGGGAACTTGTCAGCAAAAAGAAGTTTCTCATCCCCCCTGCAAATGTGCTTTAAAAATGAGTGCCTTTTAGATCCACTTACCTCTGTAAAATGTCATTTTCACAGATGAAAATAATCAAATCAAAGTACTGGAGCCAACTTTTTGACAGACACCTCACAGATTGCCTCAGACTGGCTGTTTGTAGTCATGAGCCAAACTACAGGGTCCTCACAGACAGCGTTGAGTCACAGCCATCACACTGATTTAAGACTTCATCAGTTTTGCTTTGTGATGGAACAGCAATGATGCATGAAACACAGACCTGCATTTACCTGAAAGTTCATTTGCTAAACACATTAAATGGATAATAGGTAGTTTGTATGATCTGCTCACTGCAAGTGTTTTCTTTATTGTTAATAATTTCCTCAGATGTGAAATAAGTGGCATGCTTCTGTTTTTTTGTGTGACCCTGCAATAAGTGTTTAGGAGTATTATAAGTATATAAGTTGTGATGTGATATGATTGACAAAACAGTGATGGCCTTCTTATAACAGTGTTACAGCATGTTCCTGGTCACATCTATTTGAAAGCTGGACCAAATTTTTGATGCATGTTATTTACAATTAACCTGAATAAAAAGTCTGAACTTGTAAGCATCATCTGGACAGTCTTTCAATCAACACTTCAGTAGGCTCATCCTAGATCAGGGGTGCCCAAGTCCGGTCCTCAAGATCTACCATCCTGCAACTTTTAGATGCAACCCTTCTCCAACACACCTGAATCAAATAACTGGGTCGTTACCAGGCCTGCAGATGACATTTGATTCAAGTGTGTTGGAGAAGGATTGCATCTAAATGTTGCAGGATGGTAGATCTCGAGGACTAAACTTGGGCACCGATGGATGGATGGATGGATGGATGGATGGATGGATGGATGGATGGATGGATGGATGGATGGATGGATGGATGGATGGATGCTTGTCTCTGGCCTTGCAAAGTGTAAAATTACATTACTAATAAATATACTTACACAACTGGCACAATTTATACAGCGCTTTAAAAACAAGATTGTGGCTCTAACCTCACTCTGGATTGAAGGCCAGGGAATAAAAGTGCGTTTTTAAACGCGATATAAAAAAAAGCTATTGAAGAACTCGATCTAATTTGCTGTGGAAGTTCATTCAACAGCTTGATCTTGATCACCTCTGATTTTCTTCTGCTGCCTTTGAACCACTAACAATGTCTGATCAGCTGACCTGAGGAAGAGAGAAGGGACATATGGTTGCAAGAGGTCAGACAAATAAGGAAGGGCATTGGGCAATAAAAGATTTAAAAACATAAGAATTTTTAAATTGATTCACAAATGAACAGGAAGCCAGTGAAGTGAGGCCAGCAGTGGAGACATGTGCTGTCGCGTCCCTGATCAGTTTTCTAATCATTTTGTCACTAACTTACCATTAAATAATCATTCAGTAATCATTGGCAAATTTATCATTAATAAATCATTAACCCCTGATTCATTCCTCGTTAGCTGCTAAGTAACTAAGCCAATTATTGTAAAGTGCTAAAATATTGTAAAGACCTTTATTTTTAAAGTGTTACCCAGGGGCATTTCCTGGACCTGGGAACATTTGGGACTGAGCCCACACCCTCATAAATGGTAAATGGACTTGTACTTATATTGTGCTTTTCCAGTCAGTTTGACCACTCAAAGCGCTTTACACTACTTATCACATTCACCCATTCACACCCCGATAGGCACATCAGGAAGCAACATGGGATTAAGTGTCTTGCCCAAGGACACTTCGGCATGTAGTTAGTGGAAGCCTGGATTCGAGCCACCTACCTTCAGGTTGAAAGACGACTGCTCTTCCTTCTAAGCTACAGCCCTCGTAAAGAAATCTCGGTGAACCAACACCGTAAAAACGGCTTTTTATTTAAGCTTTCTTGAGCATTGTGTCACCTTCTTTAAAGCCAAATATTGTAATATGTGCTTTGATGTTTATTTTCAATCTTAAACATGAAAATGTAAACAGGATCTCTAAAATTTAGTGTTAAACTTTTACTTTTCTAGACATCTGCTGTTTATCTCCACAAGCTGCTCTTTAGTGCACATCTTCTGCAACAAAATGATGAACATAAACTGTTTTCAGTCACTTGCAGTTTTCAGAATAAAGATCATGCTGTAGTATTTACTGAACCTCTCTATCATCTCATCTGTCTCTTCTTTCTTTCCCTACAGGTTTCATCACTTGTTTTCCTTCCATCATTTCCCTTCTCTCCTTCTTTCACTTTTTGTTTTCCATCTTTACCATTACTACTTTTTCAGTAGTATAGCCTAGTTTAAACTAGTGGTATATTCTGATTTTTCCTCTCAGTCTTGAACATCCCTCTCCTGGAGCAACACACACATGCAAGAACCACCAACCTTATTAATACATAAAGTATACACCCACACACTCACCACTGGATTTAATGCAAATGTGTAGAACAGAAAAGGGCAGGGCTAACGGTTTAGTACAGCTAGCTTAACCTTCGAAGTACCGAGTACTGTCATGAATGATCTGCCTAACGTTCATTTAATTTTAAGACATACAGGGTTTAAATTATTTGTTTTGTGTGTTGGTCTGAGTCTTACTGACCATCAACAGCGACCACAACTGAAGAGTTTCTCTCTTCTCTAACTAAAAACCGTCTGATGTCCATGTTTGACGCTAACGATGACCGCTCAAAATGAAACCAGAGTCCAGATTAGGGATAAAAGAGTTAGCCAACACGGAGGAAATTACAAAACTACCTAAAGACTAAAACTCCTAAGATTTCCTAAAGACCTCCGTGAAAATCGTGTGGTGTGAGCCCAGCATAAAAGAGAAAAGAGACTCTGCCTAACGAAGGTGAGCAGCTGAGTGTTGAATTATTTGACTATTGTGGAGAAAAACACATTGTGTAATAGAAAAAAAAACGTTCTGAAATATTAAAAGTAAATAAAACATGTATTTATTTTAGACTGATTTGAATGGTTCTCAGCTGTCTCTGTAACGTGGTTAGGTCGGCAGTTTGGGACTCATCATCCTGCTTTCCAGTAGGAACATTTCTAGTGCAGCAGACTGGGTGACTGCTTTAAATCCAACCAGAGAAATATTTACATTTTCTAGATAGCAACAACCATATAGCATCATATATGTATCCCCACTGATCTAAAGCTTCACCGGTGAGTCTACAGATCTGGAGGTAAATTAGACTTCATGTTACTTCATGAGGAGACGATGACGTGGAGGATTGGTAGTCAGATCAGTTTCCCTTCACATTGTTGGTGAAATCACTGAAAACACCTTTAAGTAAAACAAACAGTGGGAGGCCACCAGAAATAATGATTGTGCTGCTGTTACACATGACATTACATGGTTGGAAATACTATATAACAGAACAGCTGATAGAACAGAAAGCTGGACTTCAGGACTTGATAAGTGGTTTTCCAGGGAGAAAACTCCACGTTGGGCTCTTGGTGAAAAACGCTGAGTAAGGACAGTGAATGGTGAATGAGACTGACTCAGGAATAGTGCACCTTTACCTCTCCTTGATATCTTATTACACAAGGTTCTACCTTTTAAAATGTGATTATTTAATTTTGAAGACGCTCCCAGCCTTGTTTGGTTGTAAACCTCCACAGTGGTTTGCTTCTAACCGTTTTACATTCAGTTCATATAAAACAATAAACATGTGGGTCCGTGTATCTTTTGGTATTTGATTTATTCATTCAAACGCTGATATTCAAAAAATAAAAAAGAGTGCTTCTTT
>JBAFSZ010000023.1:10451476-10499677 GCA_036919955.1 Melanotaenia pygmaea | reverse complement strand
TTTGCACAATGACTCATTAGTTTGAGTCAGGTGTGTCAGTGCAGGGTGCATGGAAAACCTGCAGGACTGTGGCTCTCAAGGACCGACGTTGGCCACCCCTGCCATAGTTCTTAAGTCAGTTTCTCCACTAGTGGGCAGTACTAAGTTCAGAGTTCACTCCCGCGAGCCGACGTCAGTTTCAGATACCGTTTGGCCCAACACTCCCTAAACATTCATATATAGTCTTTTTTCATAAGGTTGTGAAGTTTCTACAGTTGTTGCACTCGTCAATTTCTGGTGGTATCACTCTGTATTCTGCATCAAGCGACTGATACCTAAGCTCCCTGAAAACGGACCAAATTACATGTGTAACCAACGCAGAAGACAGACAAAACCGTCTGCTGAGTCCAGCATAAATGGGCCTTTGGTGTGTAGGGGTAGTGTGTAAGGGTGGTCTGGGATTGAGCCTTGCTGTTAGTAATGCGTCCGCATATGTTTCATGGCTGCCATGCATTCCTAGCATTTGTTTGGTAGGTAGATTGGTCACATTGATACAACAGATCAAATTATGCACATAAATTATGCAGAAGACAGTAAAAATGCTCCATATCCGTCTTTTGTGTAGAGCATAAATGGACCTTTATTTTAGTTATTTTTTATTTAGTTATTTTTTTGGGGGGGGGGGGTGAATAGATCAACGCATGATCGATTAGCCTCAAAAAGGTTAAGCGAGAAAATGCAGTAACTCTATTAGGCAGTTAGTTGCCTTATTCTTAAGTTTAATAATTTCAATTTCTTTTGCTATTGTGAACTAAAAAAAAAAAAGAAAAAAACACTGCAATGCATTCTGATTACAGTTTCAATATGTAACTTGATCCATGGAAAACATGCCAATGCAACACCACAGTGAAGGCCAGACAGTTGTGTAGTAGGTACTCTCTTCTCACTACAGTAGCTAGAGCTTTGTGATTGCTACCTTATGTTTGATTAAGAGTCAAATTTAAAAAGATGTGCTAGAGTTTCAGTAAAGGCAAAGCCAGAACATCAATTTTTGCGTGTACAAGAATAGTTTTCTTTAAATCTGGTAAATACAGCTACGATTATGGCAGAGGATGTTTTTAATGCCTAATTATTCAGCTATGAAATTATATGATGACTTCTGAAGTGCTGACGAGGCTCCACGCGGTTTTCTTTCTTTCATTCTGCCAGCATGGTGAGACTGTGCTTGGGTCAGTCCACTCGCTCCATCTATCTGGGCCTGGCATGCCTGTCCCTCACTCTTCATCTCCTTCTGGCATTTTTTTGCCTCACAGTCCTCCAAACAGCCTGTGTCCTTCCCACCTCCTCCTCTGCCACCTCTTCCTCCTTTCCAAGAACAGAAAATCAGCATCATCAAACTGTCTCACACTCCTCCTCTTCTTCTGCTGCCTCTTCCTCAAATAAACTGCCAACCGGCCCCCAGAATGATGAACATCACAATTTGACTGCCAGCACCTTTAATCATAAACGAATTGGATTATTCAACAAAGCCACTGAAAAGGCAAAGAAACTGATTGAAGTTGGAAACGTGAAACAAACAGGTCGCTCTAAACTGGAGGAGCTGTTTAAACATCCACTGTACAACCTGCCACGCCCCGAGCTAGAGCAAGATGATTGGCTGCTGAGGGTGAAGACAGATGAGGAGGCAAAAGAAACAGGAAGTCAGGAGGAGGAGAAGAACTCCATCATTGATGACAGTGAATGGTAAGTGAGACGAAAAGAAGAAAACATATCAATAACATCCAAACAAGAGGTGCTCTGGAAAAAAATCTGATTTATTTCATCTAAATGTCCTCCAGAGTAACCATCACTGGATTGTAAAAGTTTAGGTTTTCATGATGCTAAGAATTTTGTTGCATCCAGCTCAAACAGTAATGTAACTGTAACAGTAATATATCTTTATTTTCACATTCAAAGTTTTAGTTTTCTTTACAAAAAATTGCTATGGACCTGGATCTATGGATAAATTTGTCCACCTACAACCATGATCCAGACTGCAACTTATTTCCTTTATTTTAGATATATCAATCTATTATAGCAATAAAACAACAACAACACAAACATTTAATATAAGACTACAAGGATGTCTGTACAAACAGTTGCTTGTTCCACTTCTTCCAAGAACAGGAGGAACACATTCTATCACTTAGTTGGCTGGATTAAGACAATTTTTGTTTCTAAATTTATACATAAAATCCTCAATACAGCATGAAAGATAGGTACATTATTAGATATAAGCATCTTGGAAGTAGAAGTAAAATACGTGAACACATTTTAAAATGTCACCTGAGGCATTTTCATTTAAGCTTTACAAGAATTAGAGCACAAACGGGCTGTATAGAAATGAGTACAGTATACTCTAAAACTCTCTATTTTAACATCTTCTGTACACATATAAAACTTGCACCCCAGCATACTATTTACTGAACTGTGGACCACACTCTCTTTTCTCTATGTATACATTACTCTCACCCCGGTCTGTGTGCACACAACTCCATACCGACCAACTGCGGTACCTCATCATTAACTCGGCCCTTCAATACACCGAGCATGATGAAATTCTCTGAGCTGGTGTGTTGCCAACTCCGCAGTGCTGCTGGATTTAATCTTCATTTTTCACAAAATGTATTTCTTCTTCATGTTCTTTTCACAATACCTGAACAGTCCCCTAATTCTGGCATCTGGGAAACAGATTTCTGTGATGAAGGCAGAAATACTAGCCAGCTATTAATCAGAAATATGTAAGATGGCGTTGTTGGCTAGTTTATTGCTAATGCATGTTAGTGAACCTATTTATAGGACCTGCGTAGGCCTTGAGGATGGAGTGGGTTGTGCTGATATTAAATACCCACTCTGCTTGAGCTCCACTGCAACACTAAATACTTTTATACTTCACACAGTTTCGTACTATCAAATAAAACCCTTTAAAATAAAATCCATTTATTATTTTACTGTATTTTACAATACTTCTTATTTTACATTACATCGAGAAGTTGAAGACAAATGCAAAATGATTGTGAAACCTTAAAAGTAACTTTACCAGAGAAAGAAACACACATTTTCTTTGTTGTAGATTTTAGCTCTTATAGCACTGCCAGTTTATTGTATTACCTCTGAATCCCCTCTTGTAGGCAAAGTGCCAGTCAGGAGAAAGGTTACGACAAAGTCACATGGACAACAGATAAGGAGACCCACCCTCCCTGGTTAAGGTTCCACCTGGGCATCTCTCGCTGGGAGCTATATGACAGGAAAGACCCCAACCTGGCCCAGCTGACTCATTACTTGGCAACGCAACGCATCCTTGGAGCTGGTGAGCAAATGGGGAGGGGCAGGTGGGAGCAAACAGGTGAAAGGAAAGGATGAGGTCCAGGAAACACTACTAAAACCAGCAGGGATGTTAAAAGGTGGTGCACAGGAAGCTGGTGACAGATTACCAGTGATTAAAATATCCTTCATTCAACTTTGTGTTCCCAAAGACAACTTCCTTTTGCATCAGCTAGGTGGACTACATGTTCTGCCAAGATCTGCATCAGTCTGTACTGTGTTTTATCATTTAGGATTACTGGATTACTAAAACAAGACACCTCACTGGGTTGTATGTCTTAATACTGCAGGATTAAACTTGGAATCTGGCCCAGTGTTTGCTTTGATTGTTCTAATAGTGCAAGGATTTTGTTGTTTTGCTTTCGCTTTTAACTCTAATCCGTTAAAACAAACAAGAAGTCCCGTGAAAGAGCCAGAGGCAAAACAGAGTATTTAATAAAGTTTTCACTGAATAAATAAAATGTTTGCCAAAGCGTGTTTGAAGAACAGTGAAAATGACATTCGTGACAAACACAATGGCATATTTTCATAAAACAAAATGATCAAATGACATTGTATGTGTGTGTGCGTGTGTGTGTGTAAACAGATATTCACACATCTTCTCCTCTCATCGTGTTTACATGAGGTCCTGTCTTCGGCATGCTGCAAAATAAATAATGTATTGAGATCTGTGTTATATGCTGCAGATCAAGCTCTAATCTCAGCTACAGGCTGCCCTACTGTATCATCCCTTTTTCATTTTCAATACTTCAATCAAGTCAGTGTATAAATCTATGAATTTAGGTAGATTTTTTTACAATAATAATAAGTGATTATGTGATGATTTATTTGCATAAGTTGTTAATTAATGCAAGAAGTGACACCATGTTTTGAACTAAGTTTGACTTTTGCTCAGTCAAATTGCCTAATTGTCTAAGATTGAACTGAGGTGAATTAGATTTCTTGGGATCGAAGAAAAAAAAATTAAAAAGGACGCAAATTCTCCAATATAAGCTCAGCTGGGTAAAAATGTATTTTAACAGCTTGCAAAGGGAACCTAATTACATGCTAATCCTCTTATTAAAAGCTACAGATGAAAATTTACTTCAAGGTTGCAAAAATAATCACACATTTTGCTTAGATAATGTGTGACAAATGTCATTTACATAGCTCCTGTTAAAACAATCCGAATCAGTTCACAAAGTGTTTCATCCAAGTCTTTCTGCAATATCATGCTAAATGGATGGTTTTATTACGCAATAAACCACCATGTGGATTAACAAATCTAATGCCTACCTTGTTGGCATTTTCTATCCAGTTCTCAGTACATCTCATTCTCTTCATAGCTTGAATTTATTTCTTATATGTTAATGTGTTCTCTGCATTTGCTTGATGTGTTTCTGTTAGTTCAGAAAACAGGAGGCACTCAGCTGAAACTGCTCATATCATTCCCAAATTATGGACAAGCTCTGCTCAAACCCATGAGGTGAGTCAGCATCGTTCTGACTGACTGAGAATGACACTATTGGAGAGGTATCATATTTCATAATTCCACTTGTGTGTGATTCTCTTGTCCAGGCAATCCAGAGATGCTGAGACAGATGTAAACCTCTTTTACTTCTCAGACTTTGAGAGACACAATGCAGAGATATCTGCCTTTCACCTTGACAGGTACTGATGATTATGCACACTGTCAGCAGGCATCAGGTGTCTGTCTGAGCAGACTGGCTCTTATGTCTCACTGGACTGTAACAGGTCGGTTTTCTAACACTGGAATAATTTATTCCTGATCATCTAGCAAATGTTTCAAGGAAGGGTGCACATTTTTGAACATTAACATTAGACTAAAAGTATAAAAGGTAAGTGTAGACATTTAGTTAAAAAAAGAACAACCAAAAAAGCTTTTTGTGTGTGTGTTAAAAATGCTTTAAATCAGTTTCAAATTTTAGAATTAACATCAACATATGGCCTTTAAGCAGTCCTTTCTTATGGAGAAATTTTGGATTTGAATAGAAAACACAGTTTTGTTTTTTGTTATGTTTTTTTGGCCATCACTGTGTCTTTTCACAGGCAATAGAGGTTTGTAGGACATATTGCTTGTATTGACATCACATGCACCTGATTAGTTGTACCTAATATTAAATGGTGGTCATGACTGACCAGAGCATGTGTGGCGAACATGTTATTGGTAGCTGGAAAATGCCTTAAGTTGACATTGTTTCAATCCTCCAAATCATGAAATTGACTGAGGATACTTCAGAGGGCCAAGTGAAGGTAGAGCAAGTCAAGGATTTTATGAAAAAATTTGAGAAAAGTGGCTTGCGAACCTTTTGTTGGGATAAAAAGAAGCGGCGTCAAATCATGCTTTCACGCATCCATCACTTTACTGCGTTTACCCAGGATCCTTCTATTAGCTTCGGCTATTTTGTGGGTTCAAAATTAAAGCACACAGTTGCTTTCTTGTGTTATTCCACAAGACTGCAGTTGCTAAGCAAGAAGCTAACAACATTCAAGGTGAGCTCATTATAAGATGAGCTAATGTTATTGCTCCATTCATCAGAACGTTCTAATAATATTTATAATGAAGACAACATAAAAGGATCGAGGCTATGACAGAGTGAAACAGCTGCCTGATGTTTGCTTTCATTCATCCACACACAAAGTAGTTTTTTCATACTTTCACCTGCTTGGCCGTGTACTTGTCTACAGCACTGGTTTTATACCTCATCTCATCTTTCTTTCTATCTTCTGCCATTTCAGACTGCTGGGCTTTAACAGGATCCCTCCAGTGGTTGGACGACTCATCAACGTCACCACAGAGATCAGAGAGATTACCACTGACCACAAGCTGTCTAGGACCTTCTTCACTTCACCTGGTATGTGTGTGCTTGGATCTATAAGTATGGGTCCACAATTTCTCTGACTTTTTACTAAAATAAGTTTTTTTTCTGATTCTCTGTAGCTGGAAACGTGTGTTTCTATGGTCAGTGTGAATACTACTGTTCAACAGAGCACCCAGTGTGTGGTCGACCACATGCACTAGAGGTTTCCCTGGCAGCCATGCTGCCTGACCTCTCCCTTACGCCACGTAGGTCCTGGAGGTCACCATGGAGACGATCCTACAGCCGAACCAAGCTGGCACAGTGCGTACAATGGTTTATAATGTCATCTCTCAAATGCAAGCAGAGAGTGTATACAGTATAATTGTTGATGAGTGTTCACTGGCCTCTAGTGGTCATAAAAAAGAATTACAACCGAACAATATGCAGAGACAATTAATAGATTAAAATAAATAGTCTAACAGTTCATTGTTGTTTGTTATTTTGTTTTAAAACAGTTTAGAATATATTGGATCTTACTGGTTGTAAAACAAACATGTTACAGGTACTGACCTCATCACAGTGTGAATGTTATTTATGTCTTATGATTTGTATTGTATTTGTGTTTATGTGTTTGCTTATATAACTAAGTCTTGATTATGGTTTTTATTTAATTGCACTACCACTCTTTCCAAGCCTAGTTATGGTTCAGTGGCACATTTTTCTCTGTCTTTTTAACTTAAATTTTATTTAACAACTATATCCTAATAAATAATTGCGATTATATTCTTATAAATTAAGACCATTTCTAATTTCTCCCTTGTAGTTATCCTTTACATGACATTATTACAGAGACTATAACACGTTGGCAACTTGTGCTGTTTTAGGTCATTTCTTGGTGTCCTTATGTTGTTTGTTATATCTATTCATACACTTTAGCTCATTCAAACTGGCCCTTTAATGTCGACATTGTGTCTGTGGACACTTCCCTCCATTCTAACACAAAGTTAAAGCAACATAAACTAAGCAACAACAAAGGAAATTTGTCTTTGCCAGGCCTTCAGACACATATTTTAGAAAGATTGCATAAGAAAAGATGGCTTACAAGTAAAACTGATTAGATTTTTTTTTCTTCTTCTTCTTTGGTTCTTATTGCTGTCTTGCTCCCAGGTGGGAAAAGAACCCAGCCTACTGTGACATAGTGAAACAGACTCCTCCTTACAGCCACGGCACCAGACTGGTGGATCTCATAGACATGGCTGTGCTGGACTTCCTTATGAGTCAGTAAATTCAGTTGTTTATTGGTGTGCTCGTTCATCTGTGTGTAAAATCATTTACTAATGTAAAAGAATGCCTAAATTAACTAAAAGCCTTTATATTTTTACAAAACATAAGTGAAACATTGATTATTTTCTCTTCAAGGTAACATGGATCGACATCATTATGAGACATTTGAGGCATTTGGCAATGACACTTTTTTGCTCCACCTAGATAACGGGCGAGCGTGAGTAGCATGTCTTCTATGAGCTAATCTCAGCTCTTCCAGCCTATTATAGCTTCTTTTATAGCACATGTACCACTCAGTTGTAAAACAATGTTATATCATTATGCTGATGTTACTTTAAGAAGCTGCTGTTACTGTTTTCCAGGTTTGGGCGTCACTCTCAGGATGAGCCATCTATTCTTGCACCCATAAAACAGTGTTGCAGGTAGAGATTATTACATTTATTAAATGAGTGTGTCGGTGCAAGTGTCCTTCGTTCATTTAATGTCTTTCTGTTACGTTCTTGTTGCTCTCCTTCCTGTTTCATATTTGCAGGATCCGTCGCTCCACCTTTCTCCGCTTGCAGCTCTTGTCCCTCCATGACTTCCGTTTGAGTGATATAATGCGGGAATCGTTGGCTCAAGATCCTCTGGCAAGTGTTGCCCCCCTCCTCTCTGAACAACACCTGTTTGCTTTGGACCGACGCCTCAAAACTATCCTGGAAGTGGTGCAGAATTGTCAGGAGAAGCACAATGACGTCATGTATGACGATTTGGAGACAAATATATGATCAAACCCATGACCATTACCTGAACTAAGGAAAATTATAAATAATAAATTATATATTTTCTACACGCAGTATCTGCCTCATATTTCACCCCAAGTTAATTTTGTAACTTAGAACTACGTTGGCGCAAGTACACATTTCATTCATAAGGACTATAGCTAACCATGTAGCAGATCTGTTCTCATTCATTCTAATAACTTCCGTTGATCAGCTGAAATAGTGTGAACTCTAAAGGGAAATGTTGCAGTATTAAATAAATTAATACATCAAATCAAATCAAACTCTATAAAGCGCTTTTCATGCTTGGGCAACACAAAGTGCTTTACATGGAAAATCAATTCTTCCATATTAAAACAAAAAGAAACTGCATAACAGGGGAGAAAGAAGAAAAAAAAAGAAATTACAGTTGCACGCAGGAACATGCATTTATACACACATAGCATATAGCATATTCGGCACACGACTCTTTGATTTTTTTCTCTGTACTAAAAGTAGTATTAAACACTTGAAGTGATAACCATCTGGCTTGATGTTGCTGCGGTGAGGAAACAATATCATGGGGATCCATCCACACCAAGAGCCAGTCAACCCATGTCCTACAGAGGCTGCCATCACGACGACCACCCGATCAGGACAGACACACACCACAGCCATAAGGCTGTAGTATAGGGCCCCAGCCACCCAGACAAGGGCGATCACTGCAGCAACAACCCCAGACTGAGCAGGCAGAGCCCCCCGCATGGAGGATCCCCATGAGGAAAACACTGGAGTAAAAATAAATATTAAATAACCTTAAGAAACAATAAGCTAAGAGTAAGTAAATAAATAAACAAACAGATAACTAAAATAAATACAACTGAGTAAAATGACATGAAAATAAAATAAGATAAACAAATTTAAAAGGTTAAGAGCAAATAAAAATTAGTTAAAAGCTGAGCTACGTAAGTCATTCATCATTTTAGGCATTCATTATGTTGGGCTACTGACCCACTGTGACATTCTGTGTTGCAGCAGATCTGAAGAAGCCTCTGAATGAACACACTCCATTGTTTAAGCACTGTGTTGTTGATAGGTAGTGCCGTGTTGTCCATTATGTCGAACAACTTGCATATTTTGCAGAGTCGGCTCCAAACATTCCTGAGGCAGCCTTCTTTATCATTCTGTTCGGGTTCTTTGAGTCACCAACTCTGGTGCTGTGGCATCAATGAATGATGAAAAAAGCTAAAAAGCACTCTCCACAACAAACCTACAGAAGTTATGTAACATCTTCTATAATCATACAGAAGCACCATTAAATTCCATGGATGGAGTATTTGGAATTTTTCAGGTAATACGGGTGACTCAATTTAAAATGTCTTTCTTATGAGTAAGATTCCAATTTTAAAGACTTTGTATACTAAAGATTATACATAATAAGCAAAAATACAACATATGCCCACACCAAAAGGGTGTCAGCAATGGTACATTAAAAAGCCAGCAATATTGAATAATGTGGCTGGTTGAGGTAGACATGATTTGAGTTATTTTAGATGCAGCCGGGTGACGTATTTGATATATAATAATATGTGTATGATGAGTGGTACCTGCAAATGTCAATAAATATAGGGTAAAAAAGTATTAAAATTCTAAAATATAGTGGCATTTTAGAAGAAAGTATCTCTGTATGCTGTAACTTTCTTTTCTTCTCTTTTCTCATCAATTGTTCATCTCATATATTTCAAATTAGTAATTTAATATTTGGAGTTGAAGAGATGCTGTGACCCAACAGTCTGGCCATCACAATTTTAACAGTGTAAAGTTTAATTTCAGATACAAATTTTTGCCTTTTTTTTTCGTCCAACACATGAAATTCAACTAAAGTGCAAAATAGAATGTGAAAAATCTGACCAGGACAGCATGTACATACTTTATATTTCCATGTTGTATCTACTGTAAATAATTTATCGATATGTCTTATACAGTAGTAAACAAGCTAAAGAAAAAAAGAAAATCAAGCCCCAGTCACATTTTCTGCAACAATCTAATAGACTGTCTATAAAAAAGTACAAACTATGTGAAATATCATGAATCATAGACCTAATATAAACTCAGTACTCTAGAAACTTTTATTTTTTTAAAAAAATATTTTTATGATAATTAAATCTCTGCTCCCAAACCATCTCAGCAAAATAAAGCCGTGTAGCGACAGAGTTCATCCTGATTGTTTTTCTGCTTTGCTTTAGCGCTTTGTGTGGTTTGTTGTTTGTGGGCAGGCTGAAGTTTCGATAAACAGTTTCACTTTCCAAACGTCACCCCAGAGCGACAATATTTCCGGGCAGTTGCACAAAACAAGAGAGGATTTTTATGGTGGAATAGGAAGTTTAGGGATTGCTGCACGGTGAAATAGCCGCGTGGGGGCTTATAGGCAGTTTGTAAATGTCAGTATAAAGTACCTTTAACTTTGATCTGTTTCAAGCTGGTACTTCAGCAAAATAAAGCCTTTGAGGAATCTGCGCAGCGCAGTCCTGAGATGGATCCGCTGGATTTCCTAGAGCCCGAGGAACTGCTCCAGTTTTTCCACTGTCATAAAACCGAGATGTCCTGCATGGACAACCCTCGCACCTTTCTTAGCCAGCTCAAGGATTACAACCTGATCACAGAGGACAGATACGAGGTAAGATGCCGTGTCGTCGCACCCTCTCCGGCGCACGCGAGCCTATTTGACTACAGAATGCCGATGTGAGGGCGGGAAATGAGAGGCAGCTCCTCACACTGAACAAAGCAGCTTTTATACTGTGTTTTCTACGATTGAAGTAGGTCATACAAGCCAATGCTTACATAAGCTACAAAAACAAATATTACAATGTTAATACAAGTAATGTTGACTGACCTTCACTTGGGTAAACATCAGATGTCCAAGGGTCAGTAAATGCAGCATGTAATGCACTTCTCTAGTTTGTTTTGCATCATCTCCCCATGTTGTATATCATAATGGAGAATTCAGACAGCATCATCTCAGCAGTCATACGGTGATAATATCTGTCATAAAACCTCCAGTGTTGTGTGAGTTCATCATTCATTGAACTTCTAATGAACTAGTTCAAAGTTCAGTTCATTCAGTTTAAAATGAATAGTTCACGTTTATAGTTCACCATTTCAATTCTTAACAAGTTCAAAGTTCAGTTCATTTCAGTTGTTTTAAGTTAGAACTGGGAATGAAAGACAGAACATGAGAAACCTGTAACTAACCAACTAACCACTGTGTACGTTCATAAAAAGCCAGGGGGTTGATATCCACTTGCTTGCGTGTGACGCAGTGAGTAAAAAACTCTGCTGCAACATAGTACGGCACTCTGTAAGAAAAAGGTGGTCAAGTGCGGTTTCTCAGCTTCGGGACACTACTGGGCAGCTACAGCTACATAGATTAGCATACATACATGCAAACGAGTGAAGAACGTGGAGTTTTAAAGTTGGAAAGTTGCATAGTTCATCTTTAAGATGCTATGGAGCTTGGTGATTGAGAGCTTTAAATATGACTGAAAGAGTTTTTAATTCTACTTTGATTTCCAGAATGAGCTGGTGACAAAAAGCCAAACTGGTCAATTTTTCTCTCCTTTCAACTTTGATGCTTGCTGCTTGACAAGTAGACTCCACAGCCTTGTGTATTACAGAGTATTAGTGCTACATTTCTTTGTCACCACATTAGCAACATTAGAACAACATCACTACATAAAATTATGTTATTCTATCACAACGACGTCGTTATATGTCTCAAAGAGTTTGTAAGTGGTTGAATTAATAAATGAGCAGGGAGCACTTGCATTAATTCCATTATTATCCTTCAGTTGATGATGATTCACTCCTCACTCTAAGCCGCTTAGCCGCTGATGGATCAACTGGTTTTGCCAGCCTGGTTGTTGAAGAGAAATGTTACAACATTTCTCTCTATAAAGTCTGTAATAATTTTGCATGCTGGAATCATTAAAGAGGCATGTTGGTTTTTGCCTGCGTTCAACCAAATTCTGCCTAGTTGCGTAGTCACAATTTTCCTTTACCAACTTCTCCAAAAATGTTTAGCATGCTAGACATGCAGTGTCTGCAATGTGATGGCAAGCTTTGTGAATAACATCTCCAAAAAGTTCACATAAAGTTTGATTGCCTCCAATCTGGAGTATCTTCTGAAAATGAGTCTGTGACATAATAAATCGTATTTAAATCTGTGTAGTGTTAACTGGACACTAGTAACAATTCTAAATAATAATAATAATAAAAAAAAAAAAAAAAGAAATGAAAACATATTAATGGGCTGAGCTGAAATAACAAACTTTAGTAAATGATTTGTTTGTTTGCTACCTGCTTTACATTACAGACAGCTGGTCATTTTTATTGTCAAAATATTAAATAGTTGTATTATTCTAGCTGAAAATGGGCTTTGCTGGTCTATGAATTAATATCATCCATCCATCTAGTTTCTATACTGCTTAATCTAATTCAAGGTCGCTGAGGAGCTGGAGCCCATCCCAGCAGTTACTAGTCAAGAAGCAGGGTACACCATAGACAGGTCATCAGTCTGTTCCAGGGCCGACACACAGAGACAAACAACCACTCACACTGACTCATGGGGAGAATTTAGAGCAGTTCTACTCAATTCGGTCCCATAAGGCATGCTGAAAGTTTTCAATGTCTTCCTGCTCCAACACACCTGACTCCAATTAATGAGTCATTGTGCAGAACGTCATAGGCTGTTGGATCCATTTAATTAGAGTCAGGTATGTTGGAGCTGAGACACAATGAAAAGTTGCAGGGCTGCAGCACTTGTGGGACCAAATTGAGTAGCCTTGATTTAGAGTGACCAGTTAACCTAACATGCATGTCTTTGGACTGTTGGAGGAAATCGACATACCTGGAAAGAATTCACACATACGGGGGAGAACATGCAAACTCCACACAGAAAGGACCATGTTTGAGCTGTTTCTGTTGCTCCTTTCCCTCTATTTTACATTGTAAATTGACCGGCTGCACCATCAGCTGTTAGCAGCCTTACTGCTTATACCACAAATCATTCATTAAATTTACTCATATTGCAGTTTTGATTACTCTTAATTTAGATTCCATTAATCAAAGTAAGATAGTCACAACTGTTATAAAAAGCTAATAAAAGCTCAGCTAATCAAAATATTTTTTCTTTCGATCCAATAAAGAGCTTTTAAAGGAGAACACAGTGTTCAACAAGGCCATTAACGTGAATAATTCAACCCACCATCAGCAGTTCTAATGTTGATCATGTTTCATTTTTTTTCCTGCTTTTGTGTGTCCAGAAGGTGAGTCGTATGAAGAGTAAAGAAAACATGAAGAAAGCTGTTTATGATATCCTGGACTGGCTGGGAAGAGAGCAATCACAGCACATAGATGTGTTTTGGAAGTGCATCTTCAAGGACATTATCTTGAACCAGTACCCCACACTGAAAATGATGCGCAACAGCCTCTTGGATGGTGAGACATTTTATTGGTATCAGTACAGTACTGACTGTAATACTACTCCTATTTTTTAGTGTATAAAATTACAGTAAAGACAATTAAATTTTGTCTTGAAATTTATCAAACTCAGCTTCATGCACTCATATTCATTTGCACATTCAGGTATAAATAAAAGATGAACATGATAAGAAAGACTAAGCGATCACTATGATTTGATAGAATAATGGGCGGAGGTTTTAGGTACACACAATACAGTGAAAACTTATTAAAATACTTTTTTTATTTATCATGTCATCTGTATTATCTGATAAATGTCTTAAAATGATTTGCTTTTAAATCTATGACTTTTCCAAAAGAAAGTTGTATAAAAATGAATATGTATGTTTTAAATGTAAAGGTATTTCTTGGACCCATACAACAGAACAAACCTAGGCAGGAATTTTGTTTGTGCTTTTTCATTTAAAACAAATTAATGTAGTCGTCAGAGCTAGCTGCTTTCAACTTAGAACCCTCTCAAAGTTGAAACCGTTCCTCTCATTTTATGATTTTTGACAAAGTGATCCACCTTTCAACTCGTCATGACTTCTGTAACGATCTTTATTCTGGTTTGAGTTAGTCTCTGCTGTCTTACCTGCAGCTTGTTGAAATGTGGCTGCTGGACACTAGCTGGGACATGGAATCATGACTTCATCCATTGTCTGTGCCCATTTATTCCAGTGCAGGGCCACAGGTGTGCTGAAGGGCTATCCCAGCAGCTATAAGGCAAGAAGCAGGATACACCCTTTGACTGGTCGCTAGTCCATTGCAGGGCTGACACAGAGAAACAACCAACCATTCACACTCATTCCTTGAGAGATTTTAGTAATCTAAATATGACCATATCCAACCAATTTTAGCTTCTCTGCATTGACTACCAGTCTGTTTTAGAGTGGGTACATTACAATCTTATAGTTCTTAAGTGGGCCATCACAAAAACAATTTAAATAGTTTCTCAATTCCAACAAAAATAGATCATATCGTTGATGTATTATGTAACTGAGTAGTGTTTTGGTGTGACATAGCACCAGATCCTTTCAGCTCAGTTCTTCAAGGTATTTGGCTGACTGCACCTCGTTCCTCAGATAACCTGGACATCCTATTCCTCTTGCTATTGTTCTAAACAGCTCTAAACGACAGAAAGTAATGGAAGTTAGCTCATTAGCTAGCTAACTGCTAGCTAAAAGTTAAATAAAGCATTCAATTTTTTTTTCAAATAGAATAGTATAAATTATACTCAAGTTAAATAGCAAATGAGTCACCCCCCACCCCCACTGGTTCAGTTAGTTCAATACCATCTAACATAACTTATTTTTTAGTTCTGTTTGTGTTGCATTTGATCATTTCTGTATGCCTCACTGTGATGTATTGGCAGGGTCTTTCCAGTTTGACAAACCACTGCCTGAGAGGGTGGAAAAGGAAGAGCGAGACAAAAAGGAAAGGCTGAGCCCTTCAGAGAACAAGGAGAAACAAGCCAACTCAGAGAAAAAAAAGAGGAAACTCAGGAGTGATAATGATGAGCAGCCTGGTCCATCAGCCCAGCTTACTCCAGGTCAGAGGAAAAAGTCCAAGAAATTATCTTTCTGTAAGTCTCTTGTCTTCTGCTGCCCTTGGGCTTCACTGTTGTTAGTATGACTGTATGTCCAGAAATTTCACTGTCCAGCCAGCAGTTTCCTGCTGCTTATAAGGAAAGGTACAGAATCTGTCATTTGTAGTTGTCATTCCCATTTATTGTGTCTGGAAAAGTGAAATACATTGTTTTAGCCTTGCATGAATTTCTCTCTTCTGGTTAGCAAACAGTTTAGTTCTGGGCTTCTTTTGCAAACCGGGGGTGTTTAGGACAGATTTTTTTCTTGGTTTGTTACATGATTTCCCAACAACTTTAGACACACTTTGGTGGTGGGCAGCTGTCCTTTGGTTCACATCCATCGTGATGTCGGACCGCTTCTTTTTAACGTCTGCTTGTGTGCGCTTCTCTGACCCCACAGCATTGATAGCCTCACACACACTCTCCCACTCACTCCTCCTGCTTATCCCAGAGGAAAGTGTGTCAAAAAGCACATTTTTATGGGCTCAATATTAAGTCATAAAGATTTTACAGTTGTAAATTAATGTTTGCACATAATCATAATCAAGCTTGTGACCCTGAAAATTTCTTTGCAAATGTGCAAAAAATGGATTTGCATGGTTGTAAAAAAAAATAGAATTTGTGGAAACAAAAGAAAAATTCTTTTGTGAAAACCCTATTCAAAGATGCAAAGCATTACGGTTGCGAATTTTGTCCATATCTTTGCACTTCGATCTGATTGGATGGTGACAAATCAAACTATCCAATCAGAGAACAGACAGCTTTCCTGTTCTTCCGCACTACGGTATCCTCTTAAAGATGAGCAGATCAATTTTAAAGATGGGTGTTGGTGCGGCCAGAGTGGTTTATTAAAATAAACTAGGTGCGACAATATTTGACTAAATGAATGTGATTACGTCTGTAACATTATCAGACAAAACTATATGATTCAGTTTAAGTGTGGAGCTGCAAAACGAATGTGACAAACTGTTGCCTCTCTTCTTTATTTCTCTTTTTTTTCCATTTGGGAGCGCTCTGCCGATGTCTCTGTCAATGTAGACACCCCTCACACATAGTGAACCTTATATAGTAACTTAAAGGACACATACAGGAGGCATGTTGCTCAGAACTGTGTGTGTTGGGACACTCACACAACACAACATAAATGACAGACATCACACTCTAATATAAACCGATATTATTCAGTCTGGGACTCACTGTAAAATCTTTATGACTTAATATTGAGCCCATCTATTTTTGCATGCCTCCACTTCACTTTCCACGAAGTTCGCTTTTTTTCCCACCGTCACACCCATTCTCTTGTAATTTTCTGATCGTGAAGAGAGGGGAATCTCAGGTACGGGCTCATTTAAATATGATTTGTATATTTAAATTGGGGCATGGACAGGGAGGAGTCGTGTACTCCCAACACGTGCAATCAGTTTCACGTTTATTGGGATGTACTAAGGAAACATTCATACGTCTGCATATTTTTGTGCATTTGACATTTTCTGGATTTTTCTGTTCCCAGTTCTTTTACTTAAACCAGATCACTACTTGTTTGCAGCCTTTATCTATCCGCTTCAAAGTGCTGTCACACTGTCAGTTACCGGTCTCTCTTTATAGTAGTATAAATGTCTAGTTTCTTGCTGGAAAACAAAAACCGGAAATTAATTGTGCAAAATGTTTCTCAATCAGTTAAACTGGAACTTGGCCTTTTTTTTCCAGCTAGTCCTTTGAAGAAGGGAGAGAAAGGTGACATTTGGACATGGCCCATCTATAAGTTCCAGCTACCTGTCAAATGTGGAGATGCCAAGGGAACACTTCAACGAGACAGACTGGCTAAAGGTTAGACAGGCAAAGTAAAAACTGATGTAAAAGTAAACTATTTTCTGTGTAATTATGCATTTTCTAGGCAGTCTGGGTTAATGATCTTTATTTATAATTACTGAAGCAAAATACTTTACTATATAAATAAACAGAAACAATAGTGATGCCCTGTGTAATTTATAATAAAAAAAAATCCATAATTCCCAGGAGAAATTTTCCCTTTTTAATTTACCTTCCTTTTCTTTATTTGTGTGTATAAAATAAATATTGGAACTTTCCATCTTCTGTTTTAGGAGAAAAATGCATTGTGGTTGACAAAAAGTGGTTTACTCCTTCTGAATTTGAGAGGCTTGGAGGGAAGGGGAGCTGCAAGAACTGGAAGTTGTCCATTCGATGTCAGAGCACCCCCCTGGGGAAACTTATCAAGGTTTGGTCAATGGTGATTTTTGAAAATGTGCAATACCTTGACATTTATCTTTACCATGTCCACCCAAAGTTGTGGTTTTTGTTTGTTTAATTCCTTGAAGGACGGTCACTTGAAAACTGCAAGCTACAAGAGAAAAAGAAAAATGGTAAGGCCAAACTGGTGAAAATATATATAGATTGTTTAGTTTAGCTCTGGTTTTAATTCGTGCTTTCTTTTTTGCCTGTTAGACCAAGCAACCCCCTCCTTCCTCCCACTGTCCAACCACAGGTTTGTTATATTAGTCCAAAACACTGAGTTTAAAATCCTTTTTATATTTCTTTCTTGCTTGCTTTGGAAAGAGACTGCAGCTCCAGATGTGCATGTTGAACATCATAAAATATTAAAACAATAACATCCAATGTTGTCCCAGAAGGCAAGCTGCCATGGTAGATCTCTTTCTTTCAGATATGAATCTGTATGTCTTTAGTGGGTTTTAAATTCTTATATTTGAGAATATTAAAATGATGAAATATTAATATATTATTATATTTTAATATGTTGATAATACACATAATATATATTTTTTATTTTATGCTGGATATTTTTTTCCCGATTTTTCACATCTTCATGCTTGTTGTTATCTTCTTAACTGCTTATTTTATTTCCTAAACTTACCCAATTTAGAGTCTACTGAAGAGGAAGATGAAGAGGAAGATGAAGAAGAGGAAAGTAGCCTGGAAGAGCAGGAAGACCAGTCTTCGTCAGGCAAAGGAGAAGATAGCACAGGTGTGACAGTGGCTGCTCACGACAGAAGTTCTTATATTTCTAATTATAGAAGGTATAATAATGCAACGGCTAGGATTTTGTACTGTATTTACACATCTATTGTCTCACACAGAGGAAGAGGAGACAGAGCAACAGGGTAACCAGCGGTTCAAAGTGACATGCGGAGCTTTATCTGGGACTTTGCACCAAAAACGATTTGCATCAGGTAACTATATCACACGCTGGAAAAACATCCTGCTTCATTCTCTGCAACAGATTTTCATAAGAGATGTGTGTGACTCAAGTAAACAGTGTGACATGTAGAATTTAGAGAAATGTCTTTCTGTGATTTTCTGTCCCCCACTAGGGACACAAGGTAAGAGCATTCGTACCGAGACTGCCTGGATGAGCCCGGTCGAGTTCGTAAAAGCAGCATTAAGTCAGCCAGATGTTTCCTGGAGGAGAAACATCATACATGATGGAAAACCAGTCAGCAATCTTATAGAGGTAACAGTGATCAGTGCAGGGTCACACACACACACGTGTTGCCATCACAAACCACTGATTCTTTAATTCTCATTTTTATTGATTTTCATTCTGTTTCATTAGAAATAATAGAGTTCCACAGGTTGCAGTCATGCATGTTGAATTTTTGTTTCCGCTTGTGCTGTCCATTCAGTCATGTTTTACATCAGTTGCTTTTGCTTTTTAAACTAAATCTTTACCTATTTTTGTTCATATTTCTCTTTTACTATCTCAGTTTATCCTGTTTTTATGATGTGCAGTTGTTCTTATGGTTATTTTAACATCTAGCTAAAAAGCAGCTGTTGAAAATTTGCCTTTTGACTAATTCCTAAAAATGTGAACACAAGCAGCAAGCAGTGATCTGCAAATCTCATAAGACAGACAACAGAGCATAGAAAATAAATCAGGTGCAACACGTCTCAAAAAATTTTGAACCTTGCCATGTGTCTGTAAACATTTGGGATCTGAGGAGACCAGTTGCTTGATCTCTGGAGAGGAATGCGTTCCCATTATTGTATGATGCAGGATTCTTTGCAAGATATTTTGCACCAAATGATCAGAACTGGGGAAAGCTGGCCATGCAAGTGTTTACAATTTGCTGTGGACGATACAACAAACTCTGTTCAGAGACAATGATTTCTGGGATTGTTTCCAATCCCACGCAGTAATTTCCATGCCTGATATGCCGCCTGAGGGCCCAAAGATCACGGTCAACCACTGCTGATTTTCAGCTGTGTCCCTCACACACAGAGATGTCTCCAGATTCTTGGAAGCTTTAGAGGATATTATGTTGCTTAGATGGTGAAATATTCAAAGTCTTTGCAAGTCTACATTAAGGAATACTACTCTAAAAATGCTCCACATTTCATAGAAACATGTTTTGTAGATTACTGTCCCAGGCTTCACTCCTGAGAGACTCTGCCTCTCTGAAGTGCTCTTTTTAAACCCAACATTTAAACAATTTAAATGTTTAATCTGCATCTGTTTTTATTTGCACTCTACACACTACCCTTTTTTTTTAAACTGATGTGCTGAAATAACACTGAAATACATTTTTCGTTGATATGCATTATTCCTGGAAAAAATAAACACACTACAGAATGGAAATATAGTAGGACTATAACTAGTACTAATACTAAATAGGGTTTGGCTTTAAATTATTTTGTGACTTTGCCACTTTAATGAATTAAGACACAGGAATTAACAAGTAAGTACACTCAGATCTGAAAAGCCACAGCATGAATGATGCTGTTTCATCAAACTGTGTCTTGGCTCTAAAACTGAATGTAGATGGGGAGTTCATGAGAGCGCTTCAGGGTGTTTTAAGCCCTAAGTACTAAATTATTAAACAAAGAGGAAGACACTGTTAATCTTTGTTTTATCAGGCAAACATCCTGCGGATCCACTCCCCGCTGTGCGACTGCAGTCTGTGCAAACCAGACCAGGAAGACCTGGTAAGCCTTTGATCAGTCATACGGGTAGCATATCTTCATCCTGTACTTGTCTCTGTTTTAGAAGTAAAAGTGGAGCATTAGGTCTTGAATATGATATTTAAATAGTACAAAGAGCTCACAGTGAGCTTTTATCTGAACCTGAGTTTTCATAAAAAGTTAGACTGTGTATGAACAGAGCTGCTGTTGTGTGACGTTTACCTTTGCAGGCGAATCAGAAAAATGATGATGAGTGTTGCATTTGTAAAAGTGAAGAAGAGGGAGAGCTGGTAGTATGTGATTGCTGTCCATGCTCCTTCCATCCACGCTGCCACCTGCCTTACGTAGAAGACAGCACTTTAAGGTGAGATTTGCAGCAACAGGACATTACTAAGACTTCTTTTCAGACCTGTAGGACTCTATTAACTCTGCAATTAACACAAAATACATTCTCCTGCATGACTCCCTAACAGCCCAAAATCTGTGAAAATCTTTCTCTGCTTTTTGTGAAATGAATCTTTTACTTTACTAAAATGTAAAAAAATAAAGAATATAATGATTTGCAAATCTCAGAAATCCATATTTTTTTCCCAGTAGATCATAAACAATATTTAGGCCAGACAATGTGTCTTTCCCTGCCATCAAATTCAGAATGGGCTAATATTTTCCATTAAAAGGGGAACTGTCTCAGTTTAACATCTGATGTGTTGTTTCAGAGGTGGCACTAGTTTGCAAATCTGGCCAAAATCAGTTTGTGATTACACACATTTCCATTAAATTTTGTCCGTTTGTTTTTTATGTGATACAAGACATGTTATTAACTACATTAATCATAGTAATAGTGGCTGGTGATGTTTGTTTTGAATCTCCTGAGCACCGCCCACAGAAAGGCAAGACCAGACCGGCTGTATGTTCAGGAGTAAGAGTAAAAGAATCAGTCTTGATTACTAGCTCAGTGGCTTGTTCACAGCTGCTGATTGTTCAGACAAATAGTTTAAACTCACCTGAAACATAAATGTGTAAATAAGAAACTGTTTGTCATGTTACACACCTCAGTGTTATAAGTCACATTAGAAAAGCTAATCAAAAGAAAAATGGAGAGGGGTCTACGTTCTTTACTGATTGCTGTGTGTTTCATGGGTGTGAACAGGGACGACAGACCATGGATCTGCACATTCTGTATTTTCAAACAAACTCGAGCATACTGCTACAATGATGAGCAGGAGACAGAAGCTGTCATGTTCCTCTCAATGGCTCAAAGCATGCTGGTTAGCATTTATCTCTTTCCTACTTTTGTCCATCTGTCTCTCTGTCACACTGCTGTCCTTCATCTGTCTTGTCTTATACCAACAGAATCTCCAGTACTGCCAGTATCTCCTCATGTATCTGTTCAGCACTGCTGAGGAGCAAATATTTGCCACATACCCCGGGTTTTATGTAAGTCTCTTTCTATTCCTGTTGGTCCATTTGTGATAAATAATGCTACTTCTCTAATTAAAAGAAAACTAAGTCAGCTAAATATGAATTCTACTGGAGGAGAGACATTATCAGCAGGCTTGAAATAAATGCAAAAACTTTGTTTGTGTTTGATGCTAACAGTCAGAAAACCGTCCTAGCTTTATGACATCTCCCAGCTGGCTGGGCAGTGTAACAGACAAACTCCAAGGGCATCATTACCAGACCGTAGGACAGTTTGTCTCTGACATCCAGTTAATTTTCACCAACTGTGCAGCAAACCGCCAGGTAAGGAGCATGCATTGTTGGGTTTTTAAATACTTTTCATATGTGGTACTCGAAGTGCAAAATAACTAAAGTTAAATAAATAATAGCTTGACAGTCTGTCACGTCCTCTTGCAGGATGATCCTGAATTACTTTCTGTGGGCGACCATCTGAAGAAGCTGTTTGACGGAGAATTTAAAAAGGTCTTCAACATCTGCAGCTCAGCTGCTGACTGATGAGCAGCGTTAAGTTCTTTAATTACTCACATTGAGGGAGAACGCTAAAACTAAGCACATATAGATGTTCTCTCTAACGTGTACGGAGTTTCTAATTCGAAATAACCCAAAGACTCAACTGTTAACCAAAAGGAGGTTCTGACCCATTTTAAATCAAACTCTTCCAACTCAACGTAAAATGTTTTTACAATGTACTATTTGCATATTACTGTGTTTTAAAGTTAACGTTTAAACTGAAAACGAATAACAGCATAGTTAACTGTACAATACCTGCACAAGTCCTAAACCACGCCTCACTTCAGAGGAGCCGGATTTCATTTTCTCATCAATATTTTTCAAGTGATCTTTAGCGGTTGTTTTCCAGGCTTTCTGAAAGTTTTTTTTTGTATATTCAGGCAAATACTGAGCATGTCATTATAGGATTATACTCATCATATGAGTATAGGTGGAATACTGCTGAACTGGTGGTGGTGATTCTGTTCAACGTTTGTCCTTCAAACATGATCCCATGTTATTCTTTTGCTGGATATTACTTTTCCAAAGATATCAGTGATCTTGCTGTTTTCCCAAGTTTTCCATATATCAGACTGGATCTGCATAACTGTGACCCAGCTTATCAGAAGTAGGATACAATAGGTAGCCGTTGTGGATGTAAGGATGTAAAACAAGAAGGAATTTCAAAATATCCCTTTAAGTCAGACAGGCTGTTGTCAACAAGTGGAAGTGGAAATTGTGGGTTGAACTTGAATAAGAGGATGTTAATAACTCACAATCAGGTGTGTTCAGGATTACAGAAAGATTCCAAGAGTATCACTGAGGTAATGTTTAACCTTTTCCCATTGATTAATGGCCTGTATGGAAGTCATATAATTGAGAGAAATATAGAAGCCAATTTATATACATTTATATATATTTATATACGCCCGTACAGTGTGATTGGTAAGTTCACAAGCAAGCACTTTTAAATATAATGTCTGGATCCAGTCCAACAGTTTTACATGAAAGCAAGTAATTTTACTAAAGTACATCAGGAATGTCTTGTTTGTTTCTTTGTTTTTTTAAACAAAAAGTTTACAGAGAAAATGCCCAGAAATAACAAAATGCACATGACAGTCAGGATTTTCATTCACGTTTACAAAAAAAAAAAAAAAAAAAAAAACATTTAATAAGCTATAATTAAGTAATTTCTTTTATACTATTTGATTCTCTTATGATCATGCAAATGTTTCCACATTTTTTGCCTGTAGCACTTATTCATTCTCAGTCTCACTCTGATCTGTTGAATGAGGATGTCTGTTTCCATAATAAAGACATAAAAAAATCCTCACAGTAGCATGTCTTTGGCATTATACCATTAAAGTGCTCTGCAGATTTATAGACAGAACGGATTCCTAACCCTTTGCTGCAACACAGTGTTTCTGATCGTCTTTAATACTTTCATTTTGCATCTTTGTTTACTAAGCACGTGCTGTGCGGCCAGCTGACGTCACTGTCACGGTTGCCAGCAGCAAATCTGTGTTGAGAGCTGCGCAGCCGCTCTGCGCATCCGCCAGCTGAGCCGAGGTGGACAGCGCAGCCATTTCTCTGCCCCTCGCCATAAAATACACGCACGGAGTGGTCTTATTCCACGGCTGCACGCCGCTTCAGACGTGCGGGACTCACGGCTTTTGCAGCGCGACTTGAGGCTGAAGTCTGCATCACTGATCAAGAGCCGCGATCTCCAAACTTTCTGCCAATTCACCGCCTGCGCAGACAAAACGAGCTGTTTCCGCCGCTGGGTTCACATGTGTGTATATATATGCTGTATGTGAGCCATGGAGGGGAATATTGAAGGAGGCTGCAACGAAGTCGCAACGATGCATGTGAAAACCGAAGCGGATGAAAGCCCATCTGCTCTGGTTTTGGGCAGTCAGGAGTCGCCTGCGCCCTGCGGAGATACCGCATGCAGAGGAGGAGGAGGAGGAGGTGTGGGACAGACTGCAGAGGAGCTGGCTGACACGGAGCTGCAGGCCGCCACAACAACCACCCCTGTACTGCTGTGTGAGTGTCCACATGAGTTCAGCATAATAAGAGTGAAATGGAAGAATAATACCTGGAGTTTTATTTGTTTTTAATGTCCTATACACGCTGTTTTCAGCTTATCTTTCTTCTTTTTCCTGCTTTGCTTTCAGATCCAGTGAGCACAGACCGCTTCTTCACCACATCAGCAGATGGAAAAACATACCTGAAGATTGCCCCAGGTAAATAGCAGGTCCGTGATATGTGTATCTGCATAACATCACGTAGTATAAATAATATATGTTTAGTTATTTACTATACTGTGCCACTTTCTTTTTATGAGTGACATTAAGTTTTAGTGGAAAAGACCCTTTTTCTATCAGGCAGACTTCAGACGGAGACAAGTTGGTTCCAAAAGAAACTACGATTTATTGCTGAGTGGTGTCAGCTATCATTGTAAAAGGGGCTTATGATATTTAAACTTGTCATACACCTCAGAAAACTCCTGATGGGTCTAGGACTATTTTGGTTATTTGAATACTTTTGATTTTCCCTTTATACACTACATAAAAAACAGAAAATGTTTACCATTTGTTTTCTCAGCACAGCCTCACCCATATGATGACAATGTTTTTACTTTAACCTATTTTATTAAGATATTGGGCCCAAAAATATACAAAAGATCAAACCGAATTAAAAAATATAACAACTACTTATTACAATAAGCAGTACACCATGTGAAACAAGAGAGATGATGGTTTGAATTCGAGAATAATATCTGTAATTTACAAAAGTATGTCGGGGCAGTGTTGACCAGTACAGCTGATATGCGACCCGTGAAAGGAACAAAGAAGAAGAAGAAGCCCTCTCGATGTATTTAAGATCACTGACAGTTTTTATGTCCCTTTAAGAACATAGATTTTCTCCTTCACCATGACCATGTTTGCTTTTCTCTAAACTGGCATCTGAACTCAGAGGTTGAACTTTGAACTCTGCGCTGCCCTCTGGTGGATGTATTACCCAACAAAGCTGCATTCACACTGGCCCTCTTTGGTCTACCTATAAGGCCCATCATGCTCCATTCACATGCCTAAATAAATATGTCTGTTTCAAACGTCACTGCTCATACTTGCTCATGTGTCCCTTGCTTTGTCGTGGTTATTAGGCCATACACCCACCAGTCTGATTCACATTTTTCCTGTTTTTTTTTTTTAAACCAGTGTTCTGGTCTTAGCATGACATCAGAAAGCCGTCCAACTCAGTGCCTTTAAATATTACCTTTTACCTAACCTGTCTGTGTTTGGTATTTTCCTTCATCCACTATCCACATACGAAGTAATCCCACACAAATTAATCAAAGTTCATTGTTTCCTGTCCCAGCTGCAGTGATGCCACCTGCTTCCTCAGAAAAGACGCTTTCCTCTGGCTCAGATTTCTCCTCTAAAGCCGTATTGTGTCTCATTGAGGCTGTCGGGCGCCGCTGGGGCTTGTACGAGACTCGAGAACGCTCTCAGCTTTTCCAGAGTGTCCAGGAGGAGATGGCCTCCAAGGGGCACGTGCTTCCTGTTGAAAAGATCCGCCGCAAGTGGAACAACCTCATTGTCACATATAAGAGGGTTAAAGACCGCAGCCGGGAGACGGGACACGCTAAGACGTCCTGGGAGTTCTTTGATGTAAGTGTGTAAGCAAAGCTTGGGAATGAGTTTCCTCAGTACACTTTACTAAATGCCACACTGGGAAGATTTCTCTCAGAGAGGATTAAATGTGAAAAACATCATTTGAAGAAAACATCAAGCAGCTTGATAGGTTAAAAATATGTGTTGCATTAGTTTGGACTTGCAGCTGGCTTCAGAAGTAGAACTGGGAGTTTTAAGAAATATAATTAATTTGAATTAAACTCCCTGGTACACTGTTGCTTTCTGTTTCTACATCTCTTTTGATTTTCTCTTCCTTTTGTGAATGCACGTCTCAGACTTGTGTAGACATGTCAGCACCATTAGCAGTTGGTTTAAAACAGCAGCTCATAAATGTGACTCTTTCAACATCTCTGGTACATTTCAGCTAAAAACAAAAAATGAGGAACCAGAAACTCCTCCCTATTTTAGCAATGCAAGCCATGTGAAAAAGAAAGTACAGCATATTCCAATTCCCCCCCAAAAATCTGGTTTTTACCAGGTCCTCCAAGGGATTTCCACAGAAACTGTAAAAACCCAAGTGCAAGATCTCTTAAAGGTTACGACGTGTACAAGTCTGAACACATTTGACTTGTTTAAAACTGTTCCTAGGAGAAAGCCTCTCTCTAAAATAAAACACAAAAGCACTATTAGAAGCTGCAAAGTTGCATGTAAACAAGCCATCAAACCTTCGAACAATATTCTTACGACTGAAAAGATCACAATAGAGATGTTTGGTGAAAATGGACGACACCACATATCTGCTTAAACACCTCACACCAGCTGTCAAGCACGGTGGTGGAGGATTGATGATTAGTATACCAAAATATACTAGAGTCAGTGTGTCTGAAAGATAAAGTTGGGCTGAAAATTGATCACACAACAGGACAGGGATCCCAAATGCATTATGATTTAGCTTTTGATTAACAGGTAATGAAATAGTCTAGTAATGCTCTAAAAAAATAGTTGTTTTTTAGAAAGTTTAATAAGATTTTTGTTTGTTGTTTTTTTACTTGGAACAACCAAAGCAAGCTCCGCTCAGCTATATCCACCCATAGTGACATACAAGCAACAGCTTCCAAAGCTAAACAAAACAAAGTAAAAGCAGTAGTGTCAAATAACTACAGTTCTCCGAATGACCAAAGCAAGCCAGCTCTGAAATCAAGACAAGCCCTGTACCCCTGAATGTTAATATGCCTAAGATTGGACTGGACAGGATTGTGTTACCGTAGACAGAGCTCCTTTAGTTAATGTAGGTGAGGAACCCACACACGAAGCCCTCAGATTCTTGCTGAAATCCATCCTCTACTTATGCCGATGGATAAATGCTATTCTTGTAGCACAGCAAATGAAGCTTGACATGTTTAGATCAGTCGGATTTTCATCCTCTACAACTATTAGGAAGAACTACAGAAATAACTGAACATTTGATTTAATGTTGTTAAAGACTGAGTCAGTTATCGTCGCACTTTTAAACTATTTTATTATTAAAACTTGGATTACAGAGCCTTTTGAATAAAATGAAACTGACACCGGTGCAATATGGCTTAATACAGAAACCACAGTCCATGTTTAGAGGGAGCAGCATCTACCCATCAGAGAGGGACGAACTGTTTATCAACTGCTCTTGGTGGGAAAAGTAACTAAATTGATTGATTTATACCTTTTCTCCATGTTCTTGTCTGTCTTTTTCCCTCTAGCTGATGGATGCCACGCTTTGTGACACTATTGGCACACAGATCATCAACAACAAAAGAAACAAAGCAGCTTCTACACCTCCTGGTCCTTTAGCAAAGATCGCTGCAAAGCCAGGGCAGCATCAGCAGCCGCCCATCATTCACCCCAACGGTGACTTTGCTACGTCTGGTGGTGTGGAGTCCGTAAGCCTGGGGGTCGCCAGTCAGATCATCAATAGCACCGTTACCAGTACCTCACTGAGTACAGCAACTATTAGCCCAATAAATGCTCCAGAGCTCAAGCCCCTCATCGTCCTCAGTGGGGATATTGCTACCACAAGTGTTCAGCCGGCCACCATCGTACCATCTCCATCCTTTATCTCCTCGCCTTGTTTTACAGAAACAGCCACTACATCCCCCTCTCTTGGGTCAACTAGCTGCACAGACTCTAATGTGTCAGGCTACACGAGCCGTAAAGCTTCATCTTTCGCATCCAGTGTCATACCTTTTCGCCTCAATACAACACTGCTCAACCACAATCAGAATGTCCTCGGGCTGTCTTCGTTCCCCCCTGCGTCTTCCTGTCTCGCCTCTTCTGTTCCCCCCTCGCAATCCACAAATACTTTTCCGGGAACAGAGGGGCAAAATCAGAAAGGAAACAAGGAGCAAAGCGGCATCCCGTTGTTCCAGGAGATCTTGAAGCGGCAGGAGGAGCAGGCCTACCTGGATCAAGTGGCTCAGCGTAGGATGGAAGCCAGAGAGAAGAGGCGCGAGAGGAGGGAGGTGCGGATGTCCGAGTCCCTGGGAAGGATAGCCACAGCCTTGGAGCTGCTCTCATCCAAGCAAGACACAGTCATTGCCCTCCTGCAGAGACTGGCAGATCGGAAGTGAACTTTTTATTATATAATATATATAAAGGACATACAAGTGAAAAAAACTAACTTCAATTCTTCATCATGGAAAGTGAAGTGTTGTATTGTTCTGGGTTTCATGTTTCAGTTTGCCGCATTAACCATGGATTAAAAGGACTTTCAGCAAATAAATTAAGTTGGCACCACTTGAAGTAATGGAAGCAAAAATAAAAAGTCAAAGTAATTCTTTTTGGAGTTTAATTTTCAATGAACAATTGCCTCAGCACAGTCACACAGTTCATACGAGCACACGACTAGTAAAGATGTGAAGTTAAAGATAGAATATTTCTCTCAGAAATTGTGTTTAGAAGCCATCCTATGTGTTAATATTCAAGTTGTTTTGTTTGTTGCTTTGTTTTTTCCACCTCTTCAAGTCAACTTAAGTCTTAAAGTCCATTTTAACCTTTGGTTCATCTATAGTCCATGTCCAACATGCCCAGGACATTGTCCAAAGCAATTAAACACACTAGCCACGAGATGGCGCCATTTCACTGCTAATTTAAGCTTTTTGTCTGCAAAAGTGTGAAAAAGCCCATAAATTTTAAAAGCTATGACACAAAGTTGTAGCATGTGGATGTCAAAGTATGTGGCGGTCGTTTCTGCCCTCTTTACTGTTCCTTTATACTTTTTTTTAAACTTTTATTTTACTGTATGAAGCACAACTTCCTGAAGTACGGAGAAGGAAGTGGAAGGGCTGATCTGAGCAAAGGGGACTAACCTAAACAGAAACCGAAAGGAAAGACTCTTCTGAACTGTTTCTGGTCCGTTGGCTGTTTTTCAAACGCTTTAAACACGACCATTACAATTACACACAGTATATTTGACAACTTTAATTATACCTGGATCTGCCCCTGCAATGAGCTCTGAAAAGATTCCTGATGCTGGACAAGATAAAGGTAAATAAAAAAATGAGCTCTCAGCTTGCTTCTCTTCAGTTTAGGCATCCATGCTTCCCATTTCATTAAAGCAACTTTGTCCTAAACTCAGCAATAGACTCAGGTACTTCCTTCTTGTTAACATATGTCTTAATATGTCATAAATTTTGTTAAATCTAAATTAGAGCAAACATTTTATTGTGATTTTACAGTCATTGAAGGTCAGTGGAATTTAAATTCAACATAAAAAGGATAAAAATATAAGAAAGTGTAAAACTGTAAATGGGGACACGAGGAAAAATAAACCTTTATGGGTGTGATGTGGAACATTGTTTGTTACATAACAGTCATCATTATATGAACAAAGTTGACATCATTTTCCTTGTCTGCTACCATTTGACATCCACCTCAGTGAGCAGCAGAAAGACTGAGATGGAGCTGAAAAAGAACTGTACACACTGAACCTGCACAAAATTGCATTTCGTTATTGAAAGATAAGCACAGGACTTTAGTTAGATGGATAACGTATACATCTGGGTTAATCATTTATTAAACTAAGTAAGATATGGATTTTTGAAGAAACAGATCTTCTGTCAGTTTTAAGGTTTTACATATCAGGACATTAAAAATGATCAAATCCTGCCTGAGCAGGTTTTAAAATGAGGTAAACTCAACTTCAGATGAACAACACATGACATATAACAACTTATTATAATATGTCATATAATTTATTTTACAATTTGCTGTGTTGTAATGTATTGTTTAGATTTGTTTTCTACATTTATGGATTTTAAAAAATAAAAATAAAGAGAAATGATTCCAGTTCTGTTTGCGGTTGCTGGGAAGATGGCCACATGAGTGTCTCTGTCCTTGCCTATCTACACAAACCTTTAAGAAGTTTAAATTATCCTTAATAGAAGAAGATCTATCTTTAATAGAAGTGACTAAACTGGTTATATTCTTACACTGAGGTTTGATTTTTTTAAATTCTTCGAACAACTGAGTTCGTTGAACAGCATAATGGCTGATAGTACTAAGACCCTGACTTAAATGACCATGCGGCTGCGTTGACTTAGCACAAAAATGGATACTACGCAGACCATAGCTGTTATAATGTTAACTTTTCCTTTGCGCATTTGTTGTCTATAATTTATATGGCGGACGTTGACTCTATTTATATTTGTGGGGACCTAAAAAGTTGTATTGCGTACAGAGACTATGTTGATGAAGATGATGTTACCAGAATGGTGTTGGATGGACACGGACTCAAACAAACATGGAGAAAGTTTGAATGATTTCCTTAAAGAGTCAAATTTGTTGTGTGTTGAATGGAAGGATAAACCTGGTAGAATGATAAATTTACATCTATTTCTATTATGGGTAAAGCTGTTGTTGATTTTATTGTGACCCAACACGAAGATTTAAGAACTTGTATTGAATTTAAAGTATTTACGCCTATTGAATTAATGGAAAGAACTGGGTTTTAAAAAATAAGTGAGGACAGAAGCAGGCCCACAAATCACTCTGTGCTTTACTTCAGTTTTCAAACAGCAGTATTTTTAAATAGTTTGCTTAAAGATCCCTAAAAAACCTTAATGCTTTTTCTCACCTCTAAGATTTCTGCTGAAGCTCTTAAAAATGTTTCAGTGCAACTAGAAAAAAGGACAAGAAACACGAGACAATATAGATTGTTGCTATAGACGTTTTTCTATGGTACTACATACGGAATATAGGGGCAACCAAAATAAATCTTATATAATTAAACAACCATATTGTAATAGTGAATTAAATTAAATATCTGCTTGGCAGAGAAAAGATATTTAAAATGCAAGGTGCTTGGTTTTAGAAAGAACCTGTATAATACAGTTAAAGCCTGTCAGTATGATTATGATAAAAAAAAATGGATTAAATAAAAGACTTTATAAGAGAGGAAAAGTCTTAAAACACCAATTCACAGCAGTTGTGGAAAGAAATAAATAAGCTTGAGCCTAAGAGAAACACATTAATCCCATTTGAAATACCAACAGAAAGTAGGGAATCTGCAGTTGAGACAAAATATTGGACAGGTGGGAAAAAGATTAGCGAAACTTGAAGAGCTTCTCGAGTTCGATAAAGATAATACTCTCAGTTAGCAACGAGGCAGGAGAAAAATAATTTAAAAAATTAAGGTGGCAGGTACAAGCCACAAGAAAAAATCAGGGGTACTGATTTAAGAAACAGCTCTTATAAATAGTTTCTTCACACTGCCATAAAATGTTTGTTTTTTTTTTTTTTTCATTCACAGAGCCCCTCAGGATCATGCTTCTTGGAAAGAGTGGAGCAGGAAAAAGCTCAAGTGGGAACACAATCCTCAACAAAACATTGTTTAAATCTGACATGAAGCTGAAGAGAGTCGCCGTCTGCTGTGAGAAAGAAGCTGGGATGGTGGACGACAAGCCTGTCGAAGTCATCGACACACCTGGGCTTCTTGAGAAAAACCGGAACAAGAAGGAAATTATTCGAGAAATCCTTAAGCGTGTGAAACTCTATGAGCCAGGCCCTCATGTCTTTGTGTTAGTGGTTCCTTTAGGAAGGATGACACAAGAAGACAAAGACATCAACACACTGATTGAAGCAAAGTTTGGCCCCAGCGTGTGGGACTATACCATAGTGCTGTTCACGCACGGGGATCGTCTGGAGGGAAAAACAATAAATGATGTCATAATTCAGAGTGATGACGACCTTTGCAACTCCATACGCAAGTGCAGCGGTGGCTTCCACGTCTTCAACAACAAAGATCCAGAAGATCAGTCGCAAGTGACGCAGTTCATGGAAAAGATTGAAACCCTGATGGCCCTGAACGGAGGAGGTTACTATAGCACAGAGCTTTATCCCAAACAGGAGAGAAAGATCAGAGAAAGACAGAAGAGCATCCTGGTAGAGAGAAGCAATGCCATAAGCAACAAAGAAGATGACTACAAGACACAATATCAAGGAGAAGAGCTTAAGATGAAGATAAATGAGCTGTGGAGAAAAGAGGAGGAGGATGCAAGAAAAGCTGCAGAGAAGCAGATCGATAATAACAAGGTTCTGAGAGGCATCTTGTTTCTGGTGTTTGTGGGTCTTCTGGCAGGCTGGACTCTAACAAGTTCGGGTAAAGGACTGTTAGCAGTGACATGCATTTGTATTGGGATGTTCTTGTGGATGTTTCAAACTTTGCCAAGCTTAATTCCATGGCATTTAAAATCAAACTGAACAAGAGTGTCACTGATCTGTTATGATAGGTAATATCTTACTGTTATAACAAGTTTTTTTTTTGTTTGTTTGTTTTTGTTTTGTGGTGAATGTAATGGGTGTCTTAATTGTCTAAAAATGGTAAGACTCACAAAGATATCTGGTAGATTTTTTGCTCAGTCATGAGGACTTATTCGCGATCATGTGACAGTGGCATGAAGTTGAATTGTCAATTAATCCAGATTTTGTCATTCTGAGAAAGATTTTAAGATAATGTTTAAATAAACTGTTTTGATTAAGTCTGTTTATTCCTCTTCTTCTTCTTCTTCTTCTTCTTATTATTATTATTATTATTATTATTATTATTATTATTATTATTATTATTATTATTATTATTATTATTATTATTATTAACTTCTTAGCGTGAACGGTGTGTGTGAGAGAGGCTTTTTGTTGTCAGCTGATCTGAGTCAGAAAGTGGGCGTGCCAGCTACTACAACTTTCTGTTTCATTTCACCGGCGCTGTGGAAAGTTGAGGTAAGACTCTTACTGGTGTTCTTAAAGTGACCTAATCTAGTGTATTTTGAACAGATGTAAATAAGGCTCTCCAACATCGGTGCGGTTTTACAAATGTAGAAACAGAATTGATGTGCTAAATGTGAGTTTGCTCTTTGCTGAACCGCTTTGGAAGTCACTGCTATGAAATTGCTGCACAGTTGGTAGTGGTAAATGTCACAGTGTGTTTTGTGTTATTCATGAGGAAAAATAAGAGAAACAGTCTTGTTTTGCAGCCAGGTTTGTGACTTTGGTTAACTTCGTTTAATCAGTGAGCTACATGTATCCATACCGGTGCAGGAAACAAGGTTTATTTTTGTCTCACATCTGATGTTTTGTTCGGTGATTCTCGAGTCAACACAGTTTTAGTTAGTTAAAAAAATTCACAGCATCAAACATGTGAAGCGAGGTGTTTTTAAAATAGTCCTTACTGGGACCCTGCTGTCTCTAACACCCTGTTGTGAAATTATTTCCTCTGACCTACTAAAAAACTCTTCTTCTTCTTCTTTTATTCTGGCGGCATTTTTCTTACCCGACACGCGTGATTAATTCACTGCCACCGGAAAACTCGGAATTTCCAGTTTCTGAAAAAAAAAAAAAAAAAAATAGACAATTGCTCGAAATGTCGGTGTTTTTGAAAGAAGGATATATATATCTATATATCTATATATATATGTATACACCTATAGGTTAGGTAAATGTACTAGTCTCTGTTGTTGTCTAATTTTATATTATGTTGAAAAATAGTCCAAAAACAGTATCAAAATTGCTAGAGCATCACGTGGACTTGAACAACATCTCTACGTTATCAAGACTCTTCATATAGGGATTTTTTCTTGGTTTATTAATGCTTGTATTTTTCTGTATTACTGATTAATAACCGTTATTGACCCAATGCCCACCGTAGTAAAATCACATCACATTTAGTTGCCCTAAAGACAAGCCAGCAAAAGATTTTACCTTTAAAAGACCTTATTTACATAGTCATCAGACGCCTTGTTTAGCCATGCAGTGCCATTGAAAGGTAAAGGTGTAAATAGGTCTGGCCATCAGGCCATGAACTCAAACAACTTGCAAATTAAAGGATAAAGGATTTCTTGTAGCAGTGCTTCAAGCCCTTTCAGTCACCGTATTTGAAATTGTGGTTGTAATACATGTCAGTAAAAATATGTACATCTGTTTCTTTTGCCTTTCTTTGTTTGATGAAGTAATAAAGTCAGGCTGGTTGTATATGATGGTCGTTGTGTGGGTACAGGGGAAGGAATGAAAGTACTTAACTGAGTAGTCTGTGGGGGTTGTATGTTGGTTTCTGGGATGTAGTCTTAGGGTTTCTTTTAGTATGCATGTGTGGCATGAGAGAATTACTCCATTCAAGGGGAAGTTCAACAGAATGCAAAGCCAATCCCACCAACAGGCCTTCAAATTATGGGTGAGAATTGGAAGGTTAGATTTATTTAAGCCTATTATCTTGATAAAAATATAACTGATGTGTGATTAATATTCATATCTACTGTTATGTTGCTTTGTAAGCAGTCCCCATTGCAAATTACTGATTAGTTGTTCTGTATATTTGTTCTGTATGGATGTAAATCTAAGCATCTAAGCATCATGACATCTAAGGGGTAATCACCACCCTACTTTTAGATCAAGGTTTCAGGTTTACTTGGCTAGGATGTTTAATTGTTTTATTTCTTATTGACTTTTCCAATTTTGTTAAAATATTAAATGGAGCAGCCACATTTTAAACCCAAAAGTTTTCATAACAAATTATTCAAGAATAACTTGATTAATAAAATTTTAGAAACAAAGATGTCTTTAGAAACAAAATAATGCTAGCTGTTAGGCTAGCTGTTTTATAGGCCTGACAAAAAGTCTATACAACTCACAGACATGTGAGAAATGCATTTTGATTTTAAAGTTGCCTGATTTACCTACACTGCTGAGATGGTCAACAATGGCCTGTAACCCTCTCTGAAGCAGTCTGATAGAAAACTAACATGAAACGAGTCAAAATATCAAAGAGAAGACCATGCCGACGTCCCAGTTTCTTACTCTAGTCTTGATATTAGAATAGTTTCCTGTAGTCAAACAGCTAGAATTGTTGTTTAATTGCTCCACATGGACTAATGCTAGCCATCATTTTCCCTCAGGGTCAAACCAGCCAAACCACAAAAGCTGCTACGTGAACTGAAACTGCATCTGTCAATCTGCTGAAAACCTTTCACCCAGGCAAAAAAAAAAAAAAGAAAAAGAAAAATTTAGCCTTCCTTTCAGGAGAGAAATGCTTTCTTGTTTTTAATATTGTTCTTGTCAACAACCTTTTAGGAGGAATTGTGAATGAGTGCAGCACTGTTTAGTTTGGAAAGGGGGTTAAATGGAGAAGAAAAGAACTTGGTTAAGAGCCTTTCACAAGAATGGAGAGGAAGATGAAAAATCCAGAGAGAGAAGACTTGGATTAAGAGAAAGAAAGCGAATCCGTTACACTGGAAAAGGAACTGTCTACGAGGATGAGGAACAAGAGAGTGCAGAGGAGGAGGAAGACGAATACAAACATGTATCATCAGGTAACCAATATGTTTGTGCTTTTCACAACATACAGCATCTATAGCAAGATGCGCTGAGGTAATGCACTCTTGGAGAGTTTTACTGATGAATAAACTGCATGCGCCATTTTTTTCTAGAATTGCCTGTAATTTGTGGAACCAAAAAGGGCCTCCTGGATGTGAAAAAGCTGGGAAGAGGTAAGCAGATGAGGTGTGAAAAAGCGAGTTTAAAACCCTTGGAAAAGATCAACTTTTCAGTTTCAGTTTCAAAGTCAGGTAAAAGATAAGAGCTGTCTAGCAACCATAGTTTGACACATTAGCTGTCAAGCATGGTGGTGGAAATGCCATGGTCTGGGTTTGTGTTGCTGAATCGAATACAAAAAAGGGGAAAAAGTTGCTTACAGCCACTGAGGCTGAATTTCCAAAATAATATAACAATTATTGAATATTTTGTTAAGTAAATGATTGAAAGTAAAACCACCATGTTCCACTCTAGCCATGAGTAATAATTGGGTAATTAAGAAAGAAAACAACACAGGTTCCATGAAAGTCTCCGTTACTAACCCTTTTATATCCTGTTTTTCCTTTTTCCTGTTTTGTGATGTATATGTGTGGATCAGGTGAGGCGTGTATTACGTGTGAGGGGCATTTGCTGACACCACCTGCTTTTGAGTGCCTTGCGGGAAAGGGTGCTGCTAAGAAATGGAAAGCTAGCATATTTTATAATAAGAAACCTCTAAAATTTTGGTTTGAGGTGAGATTTTTATTATCTTTTATTTTATGCCATAAAACCTTTCGAAAATGAATTAAAGTCCAATCTAACTTATTACAGCAAGGTTACCTGTCCACAAAAGGATATAATAAAGGAAAAAGAGCCATACAGGTAATTGAACATCAGAATAATCTCTGATTTAGTAAAACAACTTTCCCAGTTACATTAAATGTTTGTTGTTTTTTTCTGATAGGAACCGGAGCCGGAGGAACTGTCTGACGGTTTGTCTGCTCTTTCTTTAATCTGTAACTTAAAACCAATACAAAAGACATCCAGCAGATTAAATGTTAATTGATAAACAACCTTTGCACATGGTTATATCCTCATAGGAGAATCAGAAATAGAATCTGCAGAGGAAACTGAAGAAGAGGACGTCAAAGGTGATGACTGGCTTTCAAGTAATGAAGAGCAGGCACTAGAGACAGAGGAAGAGAGCGAAGAGGGTGGAAAAGATGAAGCTGACATAGAAAACCTTGAGAGCGACAGTGAAGATGACAGTCTGGAAATGTTGGATACTGAGGATGAAGATGTAACTGACATCTCTGGTAATTCTGCGGCCCAAACGGCTAATAAAGGTGATGTTTCCTACAGGAATTATCATCCACCAAAATGTTTTTGCTGAGACAAATGTTTGTGTGTTAGAAAATGTAGGTACTTCTTGTGGTTTTAAAAATATGATATTTATTTTCCAGCAGAAGACCCTAAAGTGATTACTTCCACTCCTGAGAAACTTTGCGTGCAGAAGGAGGTAAAAATTATCATCAAGAGGCTTTCAGTGGTAAGAGGGAGGGATAACTTTTGACATGTTTTTAAACACCACCAAAGTTCATGGCCGTCCAGGTGTCTCTGTGGATCTCAGTATCGCATTGTTGACTAGCGTTTGGTACATCCCTGCACTTAATATGCTACTACTAAATAATTACTACACCCTCTATGTACACAGGCTTTCACGCTGGCTGATTTGTCCAAATATTAAAACTGTTCTTAGGCTAGTTCCTGTATATCTCTACGTCAATGTCTACAAATAAGAATCAATTTAGCCTTCGCTCTCCTTAAATGAATGACTTAGAAACTGATTTTAAAATTAAGAAAACAGATCTCGCTGGGGGAGTTTCTTTGCATAATTCATCTCATGCCAGATTTCATCTACCTAATATTGAAAGCTACTTTTATTTTACTTGCTATGGCTGGATGGATAAATGTATTTTCCGGACTTTAAGTCAATAAATCACACTTTTTTATTATTATTAGTTTGGCTGGTCCTGCGACTTACAGTCAAGTGCGACTTAATAGGCTTTATACTCCGAATATATATAATTTTACATGTTTTTAACTGTTAATTCAGTGAAATGAACCAAGGAGTAAACGTTACCGTCGACAACCGCGAGAGGGCGCTCTAGGCTTGTGACAACAATGCGACTCCCGTGCCAAAAAAACCCTAAAACACTGGGTCCGCTCCTTTACCCTCAGCCGGGCGATGACGAGCCATAGTTTTAAACGAATTTCTTTCATGTTGTAGTCCGCAAAGTGCAACCGTGTCCATTGTAGATCTCAATAGTAACATAACTTCGATAAAGTAGCTGAAAGAATCATCAAATCATCTGAAGTTGCTTGAGGAATCATTAATTTTAAGTTATTAATAACTTCGAAGTTAACTTCGAAGTATATCTACTGAACAAATAAAGGCCACACATTAACATTATGAACATTTTCTAAGTTTATCTGTGGACGGATTCAGGTTTGTTTGTTTGACCCATGTGGTTAAAAGGGGCATTCTCGCCGAACAAGCCGGCGGATCTGAGCGGGTCACTTTGCCCACCCGGCTCACCGCCGGGTCACCCGGGTGGTAAATGGTGCGGACCCATTAACTTAAAGCCAACTGAGACTGGACACAAACAAAATGCCGATCCGAAGAAATTCCTATTCTGCAGCCTACAAACTGAAGGTAGTTAAATATGCAGTCGAAAACGGTAATCGAGCTGCAGAAAGAAAGTTTGGAGTGAGTGAGAAACTTGCGAGGGACTGGCGAAAAGCAGAGGTTATTCTTTCTGCGATGACAAAAACAAAGAAAGCGCGTCGTGGGCTTAAAGCAAGATGGCCAGTGCTGGAGGAACGAGTCCACAGATGGGTGCTTGAGCAACGTGCAGCCGGGAGACGCTTGACAATAAAGCAGTTACGTCTCCACGCCCTGGTCCTTTCCAAGGAGATGAATATAGACGACTTTGCAGGCGGGCCGTCCTGGTGTTTCCGCTTCAGGCAACGCAAGCGCCTTGTTAATAGTAGACACAACAGAAATTTGGTGACTAAATTTTATGTTTCATAGTTGATCTTTTTTTATTTTGTGGTTTTGTTAACACGAAAGTAACCAGTAGGGGGACTGTAGGACAATATGGTCCCAGGGTTAACAGCAATAAAAATGACGAGTTTCAGAGATAAGCTTGTTAACCAAATCTGAAAGTACACACAGCTTTATATTTTATATAAAAACATTCACATTTTATCTTTACAGTATAGTTTTTTATGTAATTTTACATTTTTGAAATACAATAAGCTCTGGATTTGTTAGAAATTATGTATATGAAGAACTCAACCCATGGAGGCTTTCTAAATTAAAACTCTTTTCTGTTTAAGGCCAGCAGTGATTGTCAGACCAACCTCATGGAGTGTCCGCTGGAAGGTTGGGAAATAATAATGTAGACCAGGGGTGCCCAAGTCCGGTCCTCGAGATCTACTATCCTGCAACTTTTAGATGCAACCCTTCTCCAACACACCTGAAGCAAATGACTGGCTCGTTACCAGGCCTCTGCAGAGCTGAATGACATGCAGATGACATCTGATTGAAGCGTGTTGGAGAAGGGTTGCATCTAAAAGTTGCAGGATGGCAGATCTTGAGGACCGAACTTGGGCACCCCTGATGTAGACAAACAAATATTTTGTATAATCTAATGAGCTTGTTACTCTGAGTTGTTTTATTTCTGCGCAGACACATTGAACAAGTCTTTGGGTGCAGGCGATCACAGTGAAGAAGTGACTGATGACAGCAGTGGAACACTGGATGGCCTGTTATTCACATCAGCGAAGGAAAATCAGCCCTCACAGGTGGCAGGGGCCGCCAGAACTTGTGGATTTAAGAAAAAAACAGATCGACAGAGAGGAATCAAAACTGAGACCTCTTCATGTATGTCAATTTCCTGGTCTTTATGCACAATTAAACAGAAAGAGATGGATTGAGTTATACACTGAGGCATATAGTAACCCAATGAGTTTGCATGAGCTTTTGAATGAATAATTTTTCTTCTTTTTTTTTAAGATGAGGAGAAAGAAGATGGAGAGTTGGAGATGTGTTGTGAGAAGGATAGCAAAATAAGCAAAGAGGAGCATTTTGACATGTCAATATCTCAGTACAACAGCCAACCACGTGCAGCTGAAGACGGGGATCTGACGACGAGGACAGTACCTGAACAGCCACTTATTATAGAGAAAATCTTCCAGCCCACTCCCAGTGAGTTGTCAAACCAAATGCAGCGGCAAGCTTTGGAGAAACATGTCAAATTCAAGTGTTTTCTATCATTTATACAGGCCCTGTCTCAATACCTGCAAGTGTGTCGGTACATCAGGATCACACAAACGTCACTGCACAAGAGATGACGTCAAATGTGTGGTAAGACGAGTCTCAGTATTCAGATCCACAAGAATGTTCCATATACTAAATTTTGCACAGTAAAGGCTTTTCCTTTTGCAGCGCACCCCAAACCAGCCAGACCCCAGAAATGGCAGAGGCCTCTTCAAGAGCTTCATCCGACTCCGATGTGAAAACAATGGACCTACATCAGCTGAAGAAGGAAAAAATTAAAATGCAACTCAGAGTTTTAAAATTACAAGAGGAATATTACATCTTGAAACTGGACAGATTAAAAAAGCCACACTGACACTTGTATAAATTTTCTTAAATAAATGCTTTTATTAATTTGCTGGTATGATGGATGCTCATTGGCCCCAGTCATTACATGAGCAGGATTATACCATCCGTGCTGGATGTTAGCATTTCTCCAGGTCCAGGGTATTTGCAACATTGCTGGCAATGTGGAGCTCAGCCATGCACTCCTTTCTCAAAGAATGTAATCTTTTTTGTTTCTTTGTGCTTTTGTTGTACTTGTCCTGTTCAGCACGGTGGTGGCAGAATGGTGGTCTGGCTGCTGGGTTGTGCCGAACAAATTTGCTATACCATGGGGAGTTTTATGAGTTCAAGGCTTCTATTGGTAATCTGATTGTTTTTTGTTTTTTTTTTTAACACACACAATTCATGTTACCATGTAAACCAGCTCACTTACATAAGCTTAGTAAATCATGCTGAAGTTGAAATAATTCTTCCAGATAATGACTGATGATTTAGCCAACCACCAGCACATATAACAGGTTTGTTCCCTGTCTTCTTCCATTACTCTCTGGGATAAATGAAGTAATTCATTCATTTTATTTCATTATATTTACTGTTAACATCTGAGTCCCCAAATACAGCACATCCTCCATTTCATGTTATTTTAAAAAAAAAAGGAATACTTGTAATAAAGTATTCCAAACCTTTATTGCAGCCTGTGTTAACGGATTTAAAATGAGGGGGAAAAAAATAACATTTTTATTTTGTACATTTATTTACAGATCAATCATAGCAGAGATGAGCTCTTACAAATTTGGACAGACATTATTCTGTCATGTTCTCTTCTTCGTGATCTTTTTCCATCTCATCTTCCTCTTCCTCTTCTTCTTCTTCTTCTTCTTCTTCGTCATCTTCATCAAAGTATCTATCCTCTGCATCTCTGGTGACGATGTCCAAGTTGTCATAGTCAGGGTTTTCATCCACCTCACTGTAAAAACAAACATTTTTCCTCCAGTTTATAATTTGAAGAGTCATCCACTCAGACGTGCAGTGTTTGGTGGAGCTTTAACATTTGCTTGTTGAGATTTAAATGTGTCATAACAGGACTTAAGCTGTTGTTTTATCCCCTGAGCAGATACCACATCACCCATTATCTTCTTCACAAAGATGCACTTTTAATAAACTGCTGTATTTAAAAAAAAAAACAAAAAAAAAAAACTCATCTTCAAATTGAATTGGGGCTGACCTGTAGTTGAAATCCTTGTCTTTGCCATCTAAGAAGCGCTGGTGCATCTGACTGATGAACTCCTCCCTGAGCAGAGCCTTCTCCGCTGGGGTCGGTTCCCATTCCGTCCGCTGGACTCCAACATCTAAACAATGAAAAACAAAACAAAGAAACAGCCATCTGTCAAAAACCTGTTTTCTGTTCATTCCATTCAGTCTTCAACCCTAACAAAATCTCACCATCATCATCTTCATCCTCCTCTTGTGCATCATCCTCCCTCTCCTGCTCCTCTTGCAGGCGGTTTTGGATGAGTCGTTCCTGGTAGGAGTTCAGGAGAAGGTGGGCAAGCCCTCCTGTCCCTCCTCCTGGTGCCATCTCTGCACCATCTAACATGGCATCCTGGGAACGTTCCAGGACCTGGAATAATGATGGAAAAATATTACAAAGCAACCCCAGAAGTAAAAAAAAACGTTTTGATTATGAAAGCTAATTCACCTCCTCATCAGTCAAGTACTGGCCGATATATTGTTCATACAGCAGTGGCTCTCTTATCCGCATCTGTTCTTCACTGAAATATTTACCCTCTAGAAGAGGTTAAAAACGAAGAACAGAAATTGACAATTTGTGGAGAAAAAGACCAACTGTGCTTCACATAGACATTGTTAGGCCTGCAGCAGGCAGCTCAATGGTGGATTTTCAGAACCAAAATTATTTTGATTGCTAGTGAACAAAATGTTACCTACAAATATAAATTCTAGAAAAATTTACTTTACAAATGAAAGTGTTTGCTCTGACAGGAATCATGGTGTCCTTGCATTTATAGTCCTGACTGAAACACTGAGCCCCAACCTCTCTGCAGAGCCCTGAGGGCAGCGTAGCGCTGGTTTCTGACTCTGGTCCTGTCGGTGTGTCCAGCAGCTCGTGTCTGCACCACCTTGCTGTAGTGCTGGGCTCTCGGGTCGGAACTGACGTGGGCAAATGCAGGCAGGTGCTCAGGCTTCAGACAGGCCTGAAAATTAGAGAAGGTAAAAATAACAACAAATATGATATTCTCTTAACTCCTTGACCAAATTATGTGATTTGAATATAACAATATCAAACCTTTCTCAAAACATAACTAAAATATGTAAATATGATATAGTCCAATAGATTTCTTATTGTAAACAGCCAATTTTTAAATTAAGCCAACAAAAATAACATGTTTACATTGTCATTCCATGTCCTTTTCATTTAAATCAACCAGTTGTATTTCTCTGAGTATACTGATATAAAGATGGTTGATCTAGTTGCAGAGCTAAATATATTTTGGGTTAATTTTTTTGCCACAAATTTATACAATTTCATGTTTTCTGAGCTGTATGACACTGAGCTTCTAAGTGAGCTGGTTGTGACTTTAGACATTGAAAAATGAGCACACAAGCACAGAAAATACTTTTTTTTTTCTTTTCCTCAATTTGCCACCATTAAGCTGAATGAAAAAGAAAAGCTTTTCATACTTTAATCACTGTATTCATACGATGTTTTGATGACACATACTTGGTACCTCTCCAGGAATACCAGTGGTCTGGTCTGGTACTGATGCAGCAGCTCATCTTTGCGCTCCCCTACGGTCAGTTCAGCATCTCCTATCTGCTGGCTCTTCACGGGGCTGCCACTCATGGCTACGGACTCTATCATGGCAGCCACACACCTGGTTTCACCCTAAAAACAGAATAGCATTCAGCAATGTCTTAAAACTGAAATAAACCTGTAATGGCCAGGCAGGTACTACATTACACGTGTAAGAATCAGCTCATCTCACCATAGTGATGTGCAGGGGTTCCTTGCTGTCAGCGTGTCTGTTCTGCTGGGATGTCAGTACCGGTGCCACAGGTTCCTCTGAGGCTTCGCCCTCATGTCCCATCTCACACAAACTCGGTTGTTTTTTAACGGGAGGGTCGATCTCGCCCCACATAATTAAAGGTGTTGACTTGGTCAGTGTTGCGATTCCAGTGGCTTTAAACAAACTTAACGTGGTTGATTTAAACAAGCTAACGTTGCCTTTTCGGTTGTCAGGTTACCTGGACCCTAGCAACCATCGATCCGAGCTTACTGAATATGTTGCAACGAAAAGTAGTGGATATGTCATAGTCTTCACAATTCCGGATGAACACTTTCGTATAAAAAATAAGGTGTAGCTTAGAATTAATTACGTACCCATATTTCTTATGTTATGTGAAACGTTTTTCTGCCATACTTGTCCGTCAATAAATATTACCGTCTTCTCTGCGGCCTGAAGAATAGTTCCTACACCAAACATCTCGACTTTTAGCGGTTGGCTTATCATCATCTAATAATAAAAGATTAGTTCAAAGCGAGAGCTGTGAAAAAAAAGACGGATTATAAATTAGGTGTACAGACTTTGAAAAGTCAGAAAACAGTTGGGATGAAAGAGAGGGAGAAAGTAATTTACAGGCGTAAATAAATAAATAAATATTGCCCGTGTATCGAATTTGTCACTAGGAAACAGTTAGATTATTTGGAAATTTAAAAAATAAATAAATAAAAAAAGTTCTTTATAAAATACATCCTAAAAATGAACAGTGATATGCAAATGACATGAACTAATATTATATTCACAGCAGAATAAAGAAAACAGATCAGACGTTGAACACTTAGTTGGGACAGCTGACACAGAAATGCCACCAATGCTTAAATGATTAGCTCAGTCGCCATGTTTCACATATCATTGGCGAAGTAAAAAATAATAATAATCCCCTCTGAGATGTGGCAAAGTCAAATAAATTGGTCTGAAAATAAAGGAGTCTGATGAAGTAAAGGTGTTTCAAATGTAGTAGTAGTAGTGCCAGCTATGACCGCCAGTACTTTCTGAAGAGGAAGTAGCTCCATGCCAGTTGGGAGCGTAATCTCCCAGTTCACTGATCACACATACACAAAAAAATTTAAAAATCTTCGAAGAAGACATCGCGCCTGCGCACTGATGCCGTCTGCCACGTGATTATGTTTATATATTTCGGAATATGTACGTTGATTATTTTCGGTGAGTTATTATGTTTATTCAGGCTGCGCATTTAAGAGTTATTTGATTAAAGCAGTTAGCTTAAGGTAATATTTTACTAAATATCTGTTAGCTGCTGACATGCTAAGTGCATTATCCTTAGTGTATGATTTTTAGGCCACCAAGGAGTTAACTACCCTAATGAAGTTGGCATAGTGATACTTTATTAAATGAAAACTAAACGAGAAAGAGAAAATCTGTTGTCGCATCATAAATCAACACCATTAAGCACAATATAGAAGAGAGACGGCAAAGGCAAAAAACAGTGAGAGAAAGAGATGCGCAGAAAAAAACAGGTGGGAGGAAACATCGCGACTTTTGTACAGGCTGAATTTAAAAGTAGTCATTAAAATAGGAAAAGGTAATACAGGCAGATGGGATGCCAAAATGAAACATGATGGAGTGTTGAAGATTTAAAGCAGGTAGAAGACATACAACTCAAAACCTCATGACGAAGTCAGTCATAAAGTCCAGTGTTTACATATAAAAATATATTTGGTTCTTCTTATAAGTTAAGTGAAGATGCTCTAAAAGACAAAAAAATAAGCCCATTTGGATAGTTTTACATAATTTATAAGATTCTCAACATGTCAAATTCCCAAAAATATTTACTTACTTGTTTTTAAATCCATAGTAAAGAGCACTGTTTCCCTGCAGGGCTGCCTTAGTCAAGAGATTTATAGTTGCACATGATGACTGCAGAACCTGCAAGCCTCGAGAGCCTGAGAGTGCTCTACCAGAGTGATGACTACATTGTAGTGGACAAACACTGGGACATCCGTATCGACAGCAAAATGTGGTATGAGAAACAGACTGTGCAGGCGCAACTTCAGCACCGCTTCCCTCATCTGGCAGACCCTAGTACATACTATGGATTTAGGTTGGTAATAATATAAATGAATCTCCTTAATTACATATGTTCTGATAAAAAGCAGTAGTCTCATCATTTGAATGCTCTTTCATCAGGTTCTGTCATCAGTTGGATTTCTCTACCAGTGGAGCGCTTTGTGTTGCTCTAAATAAGGCTGCTGCCGGCAAGGCTTATCGTTGTTTCAAGGATCGCACCGTCACCAAGGCCTACCTTTCACTGGTATGGAACACAGACAAAGTTATGTGCTTACAACAGAATTATTATGATTTATAACTCTATGTAAGAGTTTTGCCACCACAAGTCAAAATGCCTCTGAATAATGCTGCCGCAAGATTTTTGTGAGGCGTTCATTAGACACCTGCATGGACTTTTCTAACTTCAGAAATCATAGACTAAGCCTACTAAAACAATTTCAGAACTTAATAGAAATATTGATGGTAATATATATGGTGGGTGGTACCTCAATGTGGCTCTGCACACATTTGTGTTTAGACTTTCATGATGTGGCTACCAGTGTCTCAAACCTCCCCAGAATGTGGCCTCGGTAATCAGATCTGAATGCATAGATACAGACAAAAAGAATTTATTAAAGTCACCCAAAGAAGAACTTAAATTGATGCTAAAAGAATTTAATAGTTGTACATAACAGCAGAATTATATTCTAAATACTAAAGGAGTGGGCCATCAGATTCAAACTTTGGCTATCAATTTTGTATGTCACTGTATTTATGTTTAAAAGTAATGGCTTTAATGACTAATTGTCACTAATTTGGTTCATAAAAAAAAACGATAAAAGTTTCTTCATATTTGTTTCTTCTGTTTCCCAGGTTCGTGGGTGGGTTGAACATGAGACGCAAACTTTGGACTTTTCTATTGGCAAGAACTCCACTGAGGGGAAAACACATATGATGTGCACTGAGGGAACAGAAGGTACATGAATCAGACTTGAATTGCAATTTGTGAGTGTGCACAAAACTTTGACCAACAATGATTTCAGGTTGCAAAACGTGATCAATTTTACAAAGAAATGCTTTTTTTCTTTTTTCGCTAAAGCAATGGTGGCATGCTAGCTTGGGAGTTAATCGCTGTATTTCAACATTGATTTTAAAGTATATATATATATATGCTACTTAATTTTTTTCATTCTTTTATCAGGTTGTGAGAATCCCAAGTCCTGTCAAACTGAACTAACAGTGTTAGAGTATGGATTGTATGACGGGGATCCTGTCACCAAGGTGCTACTGCAGCCACTCACTGGTAACCATGCTCATTTCTACCCTTTCAAATAAGGAAGCTTCTTGATAAAGTTGTTACTTTTTGCAAATGATACTGTCAAACTTGTAGTTTCACCATCTACACTACAAGCAACAGAACAGATTTAGTTTTCTAAGCAATATTATGTAAATTATATATTATATACATGAAAATGTTATTGCTCAATCATAAAACATCTTTCTTTCTTGTTGTTCTCAGGCCGAACCCACCAGTTAAGGGTCCACTGCAGCGCCATTGGCCACCCCATTGTTGGAGACTTCACCTACAGCTTGGGAGCAGACGACTCTCCTTACCGTATGATGCTGCATGCCTACCTCCTTCACATTCCCCTGGAACCCCAGCATCTTCTTGTCATCGCCGGAGACCCCTTTGTCCCAGCAGTTGACCCAAAATGGCTCCCACAGCGCTCATTGCGGACATTGCCAGCTACTGTGGAGGCCCTGTTGGAGAACAGAAAGACTAAAGAGGAGGAACAGAAGGCAGCTAGAAGAAAAGAGGAAAGGAAGAAACAAAAGAAGGGACAGGCGATTGAAGAGGAGACTGAGGAGCAGAGGAGGGTTTGCCAGGAATGGTTGAGTGAATGGGCTGGAGACTGATTGTGGAGGAGTTTTTTGTTATTTATTTTCCTTTATTTTAGCTGTCTACTGATACAAAGCATGTTGAGCATGCCCCACACCATCCGAGAGACCACCTGCACTTTGTAAAATTTGCAAATATGTGGATTAATGTATTTTTCCCTCATAAGCAGCTTTAAATCACAAAAAAGATGTGCAAGAATATTTCATGCTGCTCTTAAAACTATTTTACTACAGGTATTCTCTTACTAGAATATAAAAACTAATTTAAAATCACACATCAACTTCATGTTGATAATAATGATGGTCATTTCTCTTTGTCTGAAACAAAAGAGCTTTCAATTCAAGAAAAGCATGTCAAAAGGTGAACAAATACCAAGGAGACTATTTAAGTTTGATGTGCCTGGACTATGACATACAAGAAGCAGTCCATGCGGGTTTTGCCCTGGGAAAACTATGGTTGTTATGTGCTGTATGATGTATCACACTGACATACATGACATTCTCATGTAAAATAGCCAATAACCAAATTGCATCTATTAAACTTCTTTCAGTTGTGTCTTTTGTAATTTTATTGTTTGGGGGCAGGTGAGGTTAGCAGCAGAGCTGGTAGATTAAAGAGCAGTGCAGTGAGTTGAATGTAAAACAAGTGTGTGCAATCAAGGGATGGTGTTGAATACAGCTGCACCTGAAAAGCCAGTAACAACACTACAAGACAAAGTGGAAAAAGAGCTAATAAAATGACATTTGTTAGTCCCTTTCAAGGTACAGTATACGTTGTTTTCCGAGAGTCGGAGAGAGATAGAGAATTTGAAACAACACAGCCGAAAAGCTCCGCCTCCTTTTCTCACAAGCGAATCCCAGAAGAGCAAGACCTCTAGATAGCGTGCACGCGCGAAGACATCGTCACTGAAGAAGTGAATAGCCCGCGGCTGCTAATA
>JBAFSZ010000023.1:10439089-10451376 GCA_036919955.1 Melanotaenia pygmaea | reverse complement strand
TTAATTTGATGTAAACCCTTCTGATAAAAAGTGTATTTTGAGGGAATCTAGAGGAAATCGTATACTGTACCTTTAAGACTGTTTAGGAGTTAGCATTGGTAAAAGCTAATGTCAATGTCAAACAACTAAATGCAATACTATGAAAAAGAAAAATACTAAAAGAATAAAAAAAAAAAACAATATTTGATGTGACCGACTTGAAAGTGCTCACAGTCTCTGAGTTAATACAAAAATATCCTTTGTCAAACTATTACATTCTCAAATGTACTCTTTTACAAGTACAGGTAGCAGTGTAATGTGTAAATGTAAAATAAACTGTCTTGTTATTCATGCATTCATTTAATATCATGATTTTTTAAGTGAAATATAAATAAAATTAATTTATTCGGATTGATATTTAAAAACTAAAATAGTAGCTCATATAATGCATTGTGGTTGGATAGCTTGAACGAAAAAAGGCGTTTGGATGTAGACGTATGTAGCTTGTATTGAACTACATTACCCATGATGCCTTCGTGCGGATCATACACAAGGAAGTGATGAACGAAAACCAGAACGTAACACAGAGGCAGACAGAAAGACCATAGAACACTAATAGGTTTTATTAGCTGGCCAACAGCTTGGACACATATGTGGTGACAATGGCCTCTGAGGTTTTTTCGTATGAGAGTTTGGTTCATGCAATGGCAGGAGCGGTGGTAAGTTAGCATCGGTTTCTGTTAGCTAAACAATTAATTTCTGTTTTAGAGCATTTTAGAGATTTTGCTTACTTTAATAACGGTACTGTCAGCGTTTATACAGTTTAAATCTCAAACACATCGATTTTGAATTTTACACGTCCTACTGCTGAAGGTTTAATGCCGTCAAATGTAATCATTAACAGAATAGTATTAAGCTACTAATTAACCTAAACCTGCCAAATTTAAGGGGTCATACGTTATTATTTTAAAAATATTTTCCTTTCTTTTTTTCTATTGCTTTTGGTGGGGTTTTACTTAAAATTCTTGATTGACTTTTTGTTTTTGTTTTTTTTAGGGAAGTGTGACTGCCATGACTGTATTCTTCCCTCTTGATACAGCCAGATTGAGGCTTCAAGGTAATTTTTAGAGTGAATGGAGCCTCATATTCATACAAACTGTAATTATAGAAATCCGAGTGATATATACAGTAAAATACTGCTTTTGTTTGTGTGTTGTGTTTGTTTGTGTTCAGTGGATGAAAATAGGAAGGCCAAATCCACTTCAGCCATACTGGCCGACATTGTCAAAGAAGAAGGACTGTAAGTGGGTCCATGTTAATAGATTTGAATAGGGGTTTGAAAATGGCAATAGAGAGACTGTGTTTTCAATGTGTTAGTTATTCTGAACCATCATTTAAAGTATATTTTATATGGAAGTAGAAATGGTGTTGGCAGCAGTGAAAGGACTGAGATGTGTTCCTATGTCTTAACTGCCATTCTGCAGACTGGCTCCCTACAGAGGTTGGTTCCCTGTCATCTGCAGTCTGTGCTGCTCCAACTTTGTCTACTTCTACTGCTTCCACTACCTCAAAGCCAGCTGGTTGAGAGGAAAGCAGTCAGGACCTGGCACTGACTTAATCATAGGCATTGCTGCAGGTGAGATGGTCATTATCCATGATTTTAAAAAAAAAACTTGTTTTAGAGAATCAAGATAATCCATCTAATTTTAGATGTGAGTCTCACATTCCTTTTCAACATGACTGAACACTGCCAACCGTGAATAACACCTACACTGACACTCTTAGGCTTATGTTACACTCAATGATTCAGGGGGAGAAGGTGCATTACATTACTGATAAATTATTCAGCAAACAGACACTTCTGCATGTGTCTTATGTCAATAGATGAATGTCATCACCTTAAACGTGTATGCATTTTTTTGACAATTTTTGACAAAGTGTAAAGATCTACAAATAGCCATTTTTAGATATTTTACGTCTTTACCCCCCCCATGCCATCAGGTGTTATAAATGTACTAGCTACAACCCCTTTGTGGGTGGTCAACACCAGGCTGAAGCTTCAAGGCTCCAAGTTTCACAGTTCGGACATCCAGCCCACCAACTACTCAGGCATTCTGGGTAACTGACCATCTGCATGAATCTTAACCTTTGTGATTTTTACATTTTTTTTATTATTATGCATTTGCACATTTCCTGCACACATAGTCACTATTTTATGTTTGCAGATGCATTTGTGCAGATCATCCGTGGTGAAGGCGTTGGAGCCCTGTGGAACGGGACCTTCCCGTCCCTGCTGCTGGTTCTGAACCCTGCCATCCAGTTCATGATTTATGAAGGCTTGAAGAGGCAGCTGAGGAGAGGAGTTCCCAGGGAGGTAAGTGAGAAAGAATTAGTTGAGTTAGGGCTTAGAGTCATTATGTGGATGAGAAAACACTTGATACGCTGGCACTTGGTAGTTCTGTGCAGATGACCTTTGGGGAGACTTAAGCTGAGATCAGAGCTCAGGCACTGCATGTGTGGGGGTTCTGTTTCAGACCACATGCATTTAGACTTTTCTCCAGTCTACTTGATTATTTGTGGAAAAACAAGGTATTAGTTATAAACAATGTGATGGTCATGGAAAGAAGGAGGAGCATGTGAGAGCATTTGAATCCACTACAGCTGATAATTTTCTGCCAGATCGCACTCTTAACAGATCCACCTCCCTTTTTCCCAAAGCTGTCATCCCTCGAGGTCTTCATGATCGGCGCTGTCGCCAAAGCTGTCGCCACCACTGTTACATACCCACTGCAGACCATACAGTCCATTCTTAGGGTGGGTTTTGTGTGTATGTTGGTTTACATTTTAAATAGTAGGTGGTATTTTATAGAAAAGAAACTGCTGAAAAGATGCGAAAACTTACCCGTAATTTTATGTTTATTTTACAGTTTGGTCAGTTCAACGCATCAACAGAAAAGTCAAAACTACTGTCCAGTATAAGAACGATCAAGTGTTTACTTGTTAACAGGGCGAGGTGGGTGTTGACACAAAAAAAATGCACAGCAAGTTCTCTCATAAAATCACATTATTTGTCTCATTTATTTTAGTATATTGATTTAAATACAGTGTATAAGGCAAAATATTGACTTGGAGCACACGTGTGAGCTTGCATGTGAATTACAAACGGTTTTCTTAAGAAATGTGGAACAGTGAGGCAATCGATATTTGGCTCAAAGCCAGAACTGGTTTTAGCATTTCCAGTTTAGAACTTAGATAACTTTTCGTTACTTCCATAGTAACCACATGTCTTGTAATCATACAGTTAAGAGTATTAAACACTGCATTGATGGTTTTTCTTTTACCCTGGGTTTCTGCTTTAGGAAGAATGGCATGTTGGGCCTGTTTAAAGGCCTGGAGGCCAAGCTGCTGCAGACAGTGCTGACTGCTGCCCTCATGTTCCTTCTCTATGAGAAGATTGCCAGCTGCACCTTCAGAGTCATGGGGCTCAGCAACAGCCACTTGAAGAAACACTAGATAGTGAGCTACAATCTTGGATACTTGAGCTCATAAAAGCACCGATGAATGGTAAATTATCTGATTAGAAGCCAGTGGATAGAAGGTTTAACTTCCTAAAAACCTATTAACTTCTTGAAGACACTGTCCCTTTAAATGTGAAATCATGCAAATATTCCATCCAATAAATAATTTTAAACCTAAATGTTTCTTGTTCGTTGTGCAGACTGAAAATGTTTTTCTGGGAAAAATGGGAAGAGGTGTGGTTATGTTACAGACTGTTTGCCTTCCTACAGAGATGGAAACAGCGAGATTAACAATTTCAACTAGTAGTCTTCCTCTAACTCTGGCTTCTGCTCATACATATGATTAGACTTGATTAGACAAATTTCATATCTTTCAATGTGGAGTTGTTTAAAAAAAAATACGGCACTCACTGATCAGAAATGATTAATTTAGCCAATGAAAACATTTAGCCAATAAAACCATAAACTTTTAGGAAAAACGTGTCAGCTTAATATTTTGATAAGACATATTGGCTTTCTTTGAATGGGTGTGAATAGGAACCAAAAATGTTTGGGTGCCGCCACCTAGTGGTCATTAGTAGTATTGTACATTAGGCTTTATACAATCTATGACTCTGTTTCTAAAGGGTTCACATATAAGTAAAGGAAATGATGGCATCAATCATTTCCTTTTAAGACTGGTGATAATAATTTGCTGTTCACATGCAGAACCAAAGAGTTCAACTGCACACATTTACACAAGTACATCACACCACCCCTTTTTTGTGCACCTTAGCTCACTGTCTGTTTTCATGTGAAATTTAAGGTTTTGTTGATTGTTTTTAAGGTGTATGCCCTCTATGGGCCTATCTTATTAGAGTGAGTTGTTGAGCCCTGAGATCAGCTGACCAATAGTATTTTGTTTCCTTATGCTGAAGGTGTGTAATGAAAGTGACAAACTGAACTGAATTTACTCACACTGAAAGATAACATCTCCTAGCAAAAACATTGCATTTATTTAGTCCTTAATATACATTGTGTGCACAATTAGGCAAGTTGCATTTTTGAGAATTTGATTTATTAGTATCCACATTATCCTGCATAAAAACTATGGTGTTGTTGAAAGTACAGACTTTTTCTTGTACTGCTGCACACTTCTGTGGTGAAATGCAAATATTCAGGCAATTTCAAGAATGCTGCATCTCTGAAAGATTTTATTTTTTTTTTTTTTTTAGTCTTTTTTTCTGGACAATTTTGCCAGAGGAAAAGAAGCTGCCATATAATTGTGCACACCTAGGGTGTTGGTCTTCTTAGGCCACACCTTCCCTCAAACACATATACATCACCTTGTATGCTGAAATCCAAAAGGCAGTCAAGGTTATACAACATGCAGTTTGAAAATTTGCATTGAAATGACAATATAGTCAAAATACTCTCTTGTCTAATAATTGTGCACAGTGTCTTATATCTTTTGCACACTTGAGGAAACCAAATGTCTAAAATACATGTTTGGATGGTTATTTTTATATATCAACACATCTAAGTACACTTCAGAGTAAAGAACATGTATGTAACTAAATAAAATGGAAGTAATCAACTGGTTTCATGGTTATACCTGTGATTTATAAATTTAGGTGTTTAGATTCACATTCTTCAGAAAAAGATTTGAACAATATTCCTGAAAATTATAAATACCATTATATTATTGTTGTCATTGATTTGATAAGACATATATTTTTTCAACTGTTGACACATTAAATGGGGTATTAAAATCTACCTAAATAAATGTATGACAAGGTTATTAAACATAAATTAAAAGAAAACTGGTGGACATTAATTTTCTGTTTTTCCACGTAATACTTGTCCCTTTTCAGAAAAGTTGAAAAACAAATCTGTCTTGTAAATTATGTAAACCATCGTCAAATAGCATGTCTTGAATAGAAATATTTGGCCTCAGCCTGTTTCAAATGTTAACGTTTTTCTTGTGGAAATCTAGCCTACCTGTACCCATGTGCGTTCCAGAACTTTGATGCACGTGATGGTTTTTCAGAGAACACCATCAGCACTAACAGCGGTGAACACCACAGCACACACGTGGAACAGTCATGACCGCCTGCGCAGATTTCACACGTGTGTTGGATATACACGAGGTGCAGCCGCCCGTAACTTGGTTCATCCTCATGGTATACAAATCGTAGATACTCGAAACGTTACGTGATGCGGCAACCGGCAGTACTTCACACTTTCGTAATTACGTAAGCACTTCAGTGTGGCTGTGGCTCTCTCAAATAGTATTAAGGTTGACTAGTGCCTTTTTTTTCCGATATGGATTCAACAGCCACAAAAGACTCAGAGAAGACTTGTGTCTTGTGTTGCCAGGACATCGAAATCTTTGCCTTGGGGAAATGCGATCACCCGGTTTGCTACCGTTGTTCCACGAAGATGAGGGTGCTGTGCGACCAGAAATACTGCGCCGTCTGCCGGGAAGAGCTTGACAAGGTGCGCGTTTCACTGCTACTGTATTCCGAGGTTGTAGCCTGTTGGAGTCAGCTAGGCCTTGCCGTTACTGCCGTCAAAATTTTAGGGAAAGAAAAGAAAACAACTAGTTTTCTGTGATAGAATCTTTGCTGAAGAGAAGTTATGCGAAAGAGATTAATCAACAGCGTCCGTCTGTCATTCTGGCTACTTATTTCCTGGCTGTCATTTGCCTAGCTAAACAAGCTAATGCTAACATGAGCAAGTCAACTCTACAGTCACGCAGAGTTAGCTAACAAGTTGGCCTCTGTAGTGAGCAATAAGCATATGACAGCTATTCTGAGCCGGCATTGCTAGCCTTCTCTAATTCTTCTGTTTATAGCTTTTGAATTACTAACATTTACATTACTTATACGCTAATTGACATTACTTGTTTGCTGTGTATTCAAACGGTTATTATGTTATTTGTGAGATACAGGTGACTTGAGTGTGTGATAACAACTGTTATGAATAGCTTTGGTCAAGAATAAATATACATCCACCACGGACCTGAACGTGATGTGCATATGGTTGGTGTACAACATTTGGGGCACAGTTACTAATCTGGATTATTTGAACCTAGCATGAAATAAAAAGTCCATACACCAACTAAACTAATATATTTAATAATATCTTAACTCGTAAGGTCTCATAACTCCCTGTTAAGCTATTATAATGACAGAACTCTTTGGAGTCCCCATCACACAATACACTGGGGAAGACCAAAAAGCCCAGTGCAGATACAAGAAGTGTTGCAGAACTGCAATTTAGAAATTACTAGTGAAGCCATTCTAATCAACCAATCATTAAAAATCAGGTCACAATTAATGTGGCAAGATACTGGAGGGAGGTATAAACATTTTAGATATTTGTTATGGCCTTAAACTAGAAGCAGGATCTAAAGATCATCAAGTGTGGTGATTTTTTTAAACAATGTCTTGCTGCCTTTCCTGTCAACCTTATAATACAGTGGGTTATGAGATGTTATGTTCTGTCGCTGCTGCTCTCAGGTGGTGTTTGTGAAAAAGCTGGAGGCCTTTCAGTCTCTGCCCTATCAGCAGTTTTCATGTGAGAAGAAGCATGACATCTATTTCAGCGGCGAGAAGATCTATGCTCAGTACAGGTAAGAGGCAACTGTTCATTCTGATTGTGTTGCTCTGGTAATTAACGAATGTAGACTGAAACTGGTGACATTTAGTTTATTTCTCAGTAGCCAGAATGAAACTTGAAGATGAGAATAATTTTACAGGTACATGTAATTTTTTTCTTACTTATTGTAGAAAAAGCACAGCTTCCCATCTCATCATGCATGCATCAATCATTTGATAGATTTATTTGAGAGTGAGTGAAGTTTATGTAGTTTTGGAGAAACTTGGTAGTTTGTTGGTTAATGTCTTTATATGACCGCATGAAATTTCCATTAAACAAAGTTTAAAGACTTAAAATGTTTCTGTGATGTCAGTTTTAATTTATAAAAAGGAACTCTCAATCAGCCAAGATAAATGCAGACATTTGAAAACATTCAGAAGATAAAAAAGTACAACAAAGCTTGCTGTTCATCAGCAAAAGCCTTTAGTTTTATCATCCAGTGATAGCATCAGTTCATGGGTGGAGTTGATATAGTACTCGGTAGTGCGTGTGCATCATCGTGGTAAAATGTGCTCCATGAAGCTCCTATATTGGTTTCTTAACAACAGCAAAGACTATAGCTTGAACCTTGGCAGGTGTTTATCTGTGGACAGGTTATTGTAAACACAGTTGCATGGCAACCATGCAGAGTGCAGCTAAAAAACTGTAGTAAGCTATTAAATGCTCACATGAACCCGGATGGGATTCTGGATTGAAATAAATACTAATGTTTGCTTAATTTGTCTTGGTTTTGCTGCATTGAGCGAGTATTGTACTTAACTCTAAACTTTTCGATGTTTTTTATCAGGCATTTGCTGTTATCAGAATGTGTTCGCTGTCCAGAGCCTAAGGTTTTCTCCAGGTTTGAGGAGCTTGAGCAGCACATGAGGAAGCAGCACGAGCTCTTCTGTTGCAAACTCTGCTCAAAACATCTGAAGGTATAATCATCTCTAACCACTTGGGATTACATTTGCAATAATAGCACAACAGTTCATAAGATCAGTCACTGTTATCAGGTTGACATAATGATTGCACGATTAAATTAATGATTCACATGGGCGATATAAAAATCAAACATTTGTGACTACTGTTTCTTTGGCTTTATTGTTTCATTTTTGCACTGTCTTTATTTTCATAATTTTGCTGATTTATTAAGACTAAAATGTGGTTAAACTTTTGCACAAGCTGAGGGCATCAAAGGAATATCATTTCTCACATTATTTGCAAATAATTCTAAACAATCCCAAAAGGTCTTGCCATCTGAAATAATATTGAATGCAGACAGAACAAATCTTTTTAATGTCATATTTTGCAGACATTGAAATTGAAAGTTTAGCATCAGAATAGCAGCTAGAGAGGGGAAATCTGTTCTGGTATTAAAGTATTTGATGTAAATACTAGTGGATTTAACTGGCTGATTGTAATCGGTTGTGTTGTAGATATTGGGAAATATGTTTTTTTTTTTTTTTGTTTGTTTTTTTTTTTTTTAAATCAACTTATCTATCTTTTTTCCTGAGAGTTGTGAGGACAGATGGCTCAAGAAGCGGAAGTCACTTTAATATTTCAGAACAACTGACGGTTGTGTGTCTAAAACCTGACAACTCCCACCAGATCTTCTCCCATGAACGGAAGTGGTATAACCGTAAGGAACTGGCACGTCACAGAGCACACGGAGACCCGGATGACACGAGTCACAGAGGACACCCGCTCTGCAAGTTCTGCGATGACCGTTACCTCGATAACGATGAGCTCCTGAAGCACTTACGCAGGGACCACTACTTCTGCCATTTCTGTGACGCTGACGGTTCTCAGGAATATTACAGGTTTTTGTTGCTATTTCACAATAAACAAAATAACCACGTTGGTTAGTTACACACACTTCTGTTAAGAAGTGTTGCACAAGATGTTTACACGTTTTTTTTTTTTTAACACTGTCATTATTAGTGATTACCAATATCTAAGCGAGCACTTCAGAGAGAGCCACTATCTGTGCGAGGAAGGCCGCTGCGCCACTGAACAGTTCACCCACGCATTCCGTTCAGAGATTGACTACAAAGCCCACAAGGCTGCAGCGCACAGCAAAAACAGAGCGGAGGCTCGGCAGAACCGTCACATCGACCTGCAGTTTAACTATGCCCCGAGACAACAGAGGAGGAATGAAGGTCAGACGGTTGTTGTGCTGTAAAGCCAAGAGGTCGACTTTTACTGAAGTTTTGAGGCAGTAAACGTGAAGAAAGCTTATACATCCTCAGGTCTGGTGTCAGGAGAGGACTATGAGGAGTTCCGTGGCCATCGAGGAGGAAGAGGAAGGCCTCAGGGGGGACAGAAGAGCTGGAGGTACTCCCGGTGAGTCTTTGCAATAGATTTAATCATGAATGCTGCAGGATTCGTAGTGGCAACTCTGGTGTTGTAGGACAGTTTCCTGTAAGTCTGCACACAAGAAAAAAAAAAAAAAACCTTGTAGGATAGTGTTCAATGACCCAGTCAGAGTTCTCCCTAAGCCTTTCTCTGTTACTGTAGTGTTGTGCATGTGTATTCAGTTTGATAATCGAAATGTCCACATAAGTTGTCATGGTGTTTTTCAAAGATTGTGGTTAAGTTGGCAGGCTAGTTTTTCCCAAAAAATGATGGGCACAGAGAGGGTTACGTGAAATGCAGAGCATTAATTATTTATCTCTGGTGTGAAATTGGAGAACATCCGAATTGTTTTGTTTTTTAATGATCTGATACATCCTTAATGCAAATGTGACATAAAGCCAGATCAGTGTTGGTCCCTCCCCACTTTGTGGTCTTAATAGTTACATGTTAGCTCTGCACACTTACGCAGTACACACACACACACACTGCTTTGCCTCTTTCATCTCTTGTTTTTGTAAAAATTTGTTAATCAAAATTCGTATCTGCCACAGTGAAAATCTTATCGTCCTCGATGGTGGCTTACTTTTGTCATGTTGATGGCATCTTCCATCTTTTGACTGCTTGTCTGCTTCTCCAAACAGAGAAAGAGAGGAAGAGGACAGGCAGGTGGAAGCTGCTTTAAGAGCTTCCATGGCCGTGCGTGGACAGGCGGAAAGGGCTGCGATGCAGGAGAGGAGCGCTCCCAAACACAGCAGGGAGGAGAGGATGGAAAGAACAGAGCCAGAAGAGCCCAGACACCAAATAGGACAACTCAAAACAGTTAGCAAACCTCCAGGTATAACAATAAAGAAATGTGTTAATTAGCTGAATGCAAAGCATTTGTGTAATTTGGCTGATTGGCTTGTCATAGAGAGACCAGCAGCAGTGGTTCTAATTTCTTTGTAATCTTTAACAGTGAGAACAATGAAGAGCAAAAATCCAGGGGATGAAGATGACTTTCCAGCTTTAGGAGCCACAGCTGTGACACCCATGTAAACCTCAGCACTCCAAACAAACTTTGCTTCTCAAAGATGGCTTTTGGTCTGCGTGGAAATGTTTAAATCGTTTTATTTTGTCCCACCAGTGTAAAGCCAGCTCCTGTGGCGTCCACAGCGTCTCTGAAGGAAGACGACTTCCCCAGTCTCTCAACCACTGCGGTTACAGCCCCAATGACCCCGGCTTATTCCACCCAGCCGAAGAAGACCTCGTCTTTTCAAGAAGAGGATTTCCCTGCTCTCGTCTCCCGAGTCCGACCCCCGAAACCCGCAGCTGGCACCAGCTCTGCATGGTCCAGTCACACTGCTGTAGCTAAGCCCGCCACTCACCCCCCTCCTTCCTCCAGACCTCCTCCTCCTCCTCATTCAACAGCATCCGCTGGCCCTCAGCCCCTCTCTTCTTCAAACCCATCATCCTCCCGCAGGAAAAAGAAAGTTGGGGAGAATGGGAAAGCAGCATCCCGTCTCTCTCCATCTCTTTCTGATGATGAGAGCGGAGGAATGACGCAGCAGGAGTTCCGCTCAGTGCCCACCATGTTGGACATCTCCTCCCTGCTCACTGTTAAAGGGGGCAACAGTAAACCCTCGACCATACCCTCCACCTCTACAAATCCAACCCCCAGCACGGATCTGGCCAGCTCTAAAGCCAATAAGAAGAAAAAACAGAAGAACACAGCTGCTGTTTCTGCGTCTGTGTCCACGGCATCAGGGATGACGACGACTGTAAATACAATCTCAGTGGAAACAACGGCACAAAAGGAAAACGTCCCTGAGAAATCTAGGAACAAACCACTTTCCAACGCTGTGACGGCAACAGTGGCGAGCGGATTAGCAAATGGCTTCACTGACGTATCACCAGCTGTTGACAAAGACTCGCCAATGGTAACCCCACCCCCCAGCATAGACCCCGCCCCTGAACAAGAGGAAGAATTCCCTGCTCTCATGACCAAGAAACCACCACCAGGTACAACCTCAGCTTAACATCCACCTATTCTGTCATGTTCGTTCTAAATGTTTATGTGGGGATGTTTACAGATGTTGACTCAGGTCTCAGTCATGGTAAAGGTCACAACCATTTTTAATTTACGAGTTAACTTAATGAACAAAACAGTAATGATGGATTTTCCAATCGAACAGCAGCACTTTGAAATTAAAATGGTTAACAGCTTGGTTTAGATCCAAACACATGAAATATGTGCTCCTTTTTGAAGTAACCAATGATGGACAGGTGCAAAAAATTAGCCAGTATTAAACTTTTTTTTTTCCCCAGCCATTCTTAAGATATCTGATTATTTTGGAATATTTTCTTGCATTGCTCCACTTCACCCGTCACTTCTGCTGGATTTGCCTGTTTTTAATTTATTTAAGAAATTTTTTTTAAATTATTTACCATTAAGAGCACACAGTGACACACACAGCAGACCCAGTTCAGACTACCACACACCAAACTATGACAGTCTACCTTTCTGTGTTGAATTTTAAAAAAAAGATCATATCAAGATCGTTTGTCTATTTGGACAAAACTTTACTGATTTTACTGTACATGAAAACTTTTGGTATGGCAGTTCTGGTATAGTTTGGTTAGAAATGTAAAATCAGAAATTCCAGTTGGGGAAAAAGGAAGACTAATAAGTCAGATTTTTTTTAGTGCATGGCATAAGGAAAAAACACTGGTAGAGCATCATCAGTTGATTTATGGTAAAATGGTAAATGGTCCGTATTTATATAGCGCTTTACTGTACCTGGGATGATACCCAAAGCGCTTTACATTATACAT
>JBAFSZ010000023.1:10418838-10438989 GCA_036919955.1 Melanotaenia pygmaea | reverse complement strand
GGTGTCTTGCCCAAGGACACCTCGACATGAACCCGACTTGGCCGAGGATCGAACCGGCAACCCTTGGGTTACGAGACAACCGCTCTACCTTACTGAGCCACGCCGATTTATTTTAAAATGGGTTTCATAACTACTGATGATTGTGTTGTTAATAAGAGCAGAAAGGTTTTCAACCTCCCACTTCCAAGGTACAGTGAATGCAGCATGATTTGAAATTGGATGAAGAGATACTTGAAATCTGAACAACCCTCTAAATGAGATAAAAACAAAAATTGTTTGGTGGGCTCAATAAGCCAGGGTTGCGTTTATTCTGGGCTTTTCCTTGTCACTTCAAACATCCAAATATATCCTCAAGCATTGTATTTCCTTATTTGCAAATAATATGCCCCATTTGAGATTTTAGACTCAAAGAATTGACAGCGTAGTTGCACATGAATAACTCAGCTTGAGGCTTTTTCAGTTATTTAGTAGCGTAACTGCGATTCAGACATAAATACATGGTAGGGGGTAAATTGATTGTCTCAGAAGAGACTAAATAAATGTACACATTTGTTCTCAGGCTTCAAGACCTCTTTCCCGATGAAGGCCTCGAGCCCTGCCCCATCTACTGCAGTGCCCACACCTCCCCCTGGCCTGGCGGTCTCAGCCCCTAAGCCTCCACCAGGCTTCACTGGAATCCCCCTCAATAGCAACGTGGTGGAGCCAGCACCCTCTGCAGTCACCCTGTGAGCAGTTTTTACTTTTCACGTTATCTCCTCTTAAATGTCTGTGACTGACAAAAACAAGATGTTTTGGGTTTTTTTTTTTTGTTTGTTTGTTGTTTTTTTTTTGGGCAGGGTAAATAGTTTTTTGTTTGTTGATTACAGGCCACCCAAGGTGCCAAACAGTGGTTACTTGGTGCCAGACGACTTCCAGCAGAGAAACCTGGAGCTCATCCAGTCCATTAGAAAGTTCCTCCACTATGATGAGTCAAAGTTCAACCAGTTCAAAAACTACTCGGCCCAGTTTAGACAGGTACTCACAAAGTTAATTTATTTATTCATCTTTAGGTCAGTTAATTTCAAAGTAGTTGAACATGTGTTGATAATGCTCACTTTGTTCTTCTCTCTGTTTCTAGAGTGTGATGTCAGCAGCCCAGTATCACTGCAGCTGCAAGGACCTGCTCGGAGATGACTTTAACTGCATCTTCAGCGAGCTGCTGGTGCTCTTACCGGATACCGGCAAGCAGCAGGAGCTCCTGACTGCCCACGGGGACTGCAAAGCTCTGGAGAAGCAGTCAGGTGCTGGAGGAGGAAAGAAGAATAAAAACAAGAAGAATGCTTGGCAGATGCCTGCTTCGATGGCTATCACGGCAGCTGAACTGGACTGCCAGGTGTGCCCCACTTGCAGACAGGTACTGGCCCCCAAAGACTTCAACTCCCACAAGACCCTGCACATGAGGGGAAATGAAGAATTCCCTTCTTTGCAGTCAATTAGCCGTATCATTAGTTAGCCCCCTTAGTCTTCCTATGTTCTGTTTGCCATTGTGGGGTAGAATGGCATTGCCCCTGAAGATCTGTTTAAAGCCCAGCAGCACTGCAGCAGCCAGCATGGGGAAACAGCAGCCCGTCTCCTGTTTGACTGCATCCCAGAGGAGCCTGAGGCCTGTCTCTCCTACTGAAGGATAACGGGTTATGGTGTGTTGACTCTCTGATGAGGATTATATTGATTAGTTTGAGAATGATTTCATGGTTGAACAAAGGAATGCTCCATCTTGACTCTTGTTTCAACTCGCATCTTTTGAGGATGCCTCCAGCTGGCACTCACACATATGGCATCTAATCAAAACCCCCAGTTCAATGGACGTGGAGATGGCATTACTCTGACAGAAAGTAAAAATTAAACTTTTTTTTTTTAACTTTGGCTTTTTTCTTTTACTTCAACAGAAGATTACCCCTTGTCTTGTTAACATTGGAGTTGATAAGGTATGCATAACTCCAGCGGTGCTGCTGTGTTGAATAACAAAACATGTTCAGTTCATTTATTTAAGTTTAGCTGTTTAATTGGTTTTGTTGTTTCATGCAGAGAAATGCCTGTTAATGAATACCATGCTGGGGGGATGACAAAAAGTAAGCTGCTTCAGAAATCAGAACAAATGTTAGTTTATGATTTATCCGTTCTCTCATACATTTCCCTTTGTTCTGTTCAAATTACTCACCAGTAAATTGGATATATTTGTTGAACTGGGACATCAGGGCTGTTGTGTTGCACAAGATTTCAAATGGAAGCTCAAAATAAACATTGAAAGAACTTGCCTGTTCTCAAGTTCATGTTTAGTTTTCATTTCATTTCAAAGATGATTTTTTATTTAGCGTAACTGGTTATATCTAGCACAAAATGTGTTCATCTTCTCCATTTACAAACCTTCAGCTTGCAGTTTAATTGCTGATCAAAATGTCTTCCAGAGGCTGTTTCTGCACTGTTAGGTTGGTGTTGTGCTTGTTTTCCCACTTACGAACATTACAGAAATGGATATTTAGGGAATAAATGTTTGAAAATATAAATTTTTCTAATGGTTGTGCCCAAATGTACTTTTATTAATCAGAAATATGTCAAAAAGGAAACTAGAAAACCAACATCCTCCAATAAAAAATACTTCATCCCAAGATTGTATTATCTTTTGAAGTTGGAAACCTTGTTAGCAAACATTTCAAGTTTCTGGAGAGCGTATTGTTTGATTTATTCCAGACATGTCAACATCATTGTGCCAAACATAATACATACCAACACAATAAGAAAACAATCTTAACACTGATTGAAACTATGTGTACATATATACATATGCATAAAATTAATCTATAACAGATCTGGGAATTTAAGTAGGTACCAGTTTCTAAATACCCATTAATGTGGTCCTGGAAACCAGCCTTATGAGCCATTTCTGATAGCTCTTTTCTGGAGTGCGCACAGTAGTTGAAGTATGGATTTGTAGGTGTTGCCCTAAATTTCCACACAATAGGTCAAATATAGTAAAATAAGAGGAATACAGAATATGTAATGCTTTAATATTCAAGCAATATTTGGCTTTACAGAGGACTGAAATACTTTTCGCTGCTGTCGGGCACAAACCTTGTATGTCGAAAATTTGTGATTTTTGTTTTCCTTCATAAATCACTACTATTGGTCACCCTTTATGTCTGTTGTTTTACAAATATTCAACCAAAGATATATGATTAAAACACAATATATGTTTGATGACATTATGTCCAGTTATTACAAAACCATACAGTTTTTTTTTGGAGATATGAGGTGTGCACCCAACAGCAGCGTTTTGTATAATTTAGCTTGAACATATTGAATGTGCGGTTTTCAGCAGATCTTGTAGTCGATCATCACACCCAGAAACTTAATTTCTTTAACTCTCTCCACCTTTACACCCTCTATCATCACTTTTACTTCATTGTTTCCCTTATGAGTCCCAAACAACATAAACTTTTTGTCCAAATTTTAATGAGAGTTTATTTATATCAAAACACTTTTTTAAATTTTTCAGTTCTGGGGTGATTTCCTCCATGAGCAGTTGCAAGTTCTCCCCTGCACATATAAATTTTAATACTGGAACATCATACAAGTTGACCATGTCCAAGCTGGAAATGGAAACCAGTTGCATTTGCTCACTATTGAGCAAACCCAGTATTATACACACCTGATTCAAATTAAATGGCTCTCCTCGACAAATTGTTGTGAAGTTTGGCCCAAGCATGTTGACCCATCAATCCAATTCTGGTTTTCTGCAGCAGAAAACATCCAAAACCTGCAAGACAGCGGCTTTCAAGGACCACCTTTGGACAACCCCGTTTTAGAGGTCTCCATACTTGAACGCACCTGACTCAAATGAGTAGTTCATTAGTAGGCCTGCAAACAACTTGATGAGCACTCCAATTAATCTGAATAAGTTTGTACTACTAATAGCAAGCCAAACAGGCTAGCTATTAGTAGTACAAACTGACAACACATTTTGTTCAAACTTGTGCATAAAGGTAGTATCATGTTTACTGATAACCCACTGGAAAGCACTCTGTGTGGGATTCATTTTACAAAACACAAGCTGGCAGTAGAGATTATCAGTATAATTGCCTTTAAAACCACTTCTATGCATGGGACAGGCATGTTGCTACTGCAAAGTTGGAAGTTCAGATAAAATGCCTGTTGTTAGCATCACTGTGCTAACAACAGGCAAGCATTTCAAGTTGATAGTAACACATTACTCTTCATTGTACGTAATAAAACAACGCATTAATGTGTCCACCAATAGAGGCTGGGCAGTGTTATGTGTATTACTGATTTAATGAGACTTAAACTGACAGAAGTAGTACTTCATCTTTCTCCATTTTCTTACGGTCAGCCATGTTGGATTTTAAGGTCAAAACCAATGGTGTTTCTCCAACTTTCTGCTTGGGAAATTTAACTTCTGGTGGAATTCTAACTGGGAACTCAAAAAGCAACTTTAAACTTCTGAGTTCAAGTGTAACGCATAACCATTAAGTACTTATTTTGATATTTTGATATCCGATAGATACTAGTGCTCCGGCTAGCATATGCTAAGGTCTGCTGACCATAGTAGCAGATTTTGATGATTGCAATTATTTTCATTTCATTTTTTGACTGTTATTAAAGAAGAAATGGATAGAACCACCTTATTAACAAAGAAATTTACAGAAACAAAAAGTCAAAAAGACATTTCTTTTTCCTTTTTTTTAATTTTTTCATTTTTTATTGGAGTGACGGTCAGACTGCAGTCCAGAGACATTCAGATAATAGACAGTGACACACATCTCTGTACACAGCAGGTTTACACTGAAGAGGCCAAATAGCTTCCAAACAGGAAGAAACAACTGATTAATAAAAACATGTTAAAGGGATAGCACGCCACAAAATCAATGTTTGCTTGTTCATCAGTTAATGGGGGAATTCCTTTTTTTCCCATCAATATTACCAGAGTGTAGGGGTGGGGTAAGGGGTTGGGTGTACTGTAACATCCATGCAATGTACTGTACTGGAAACCACACCATTGATGGCGCCAGTATAATTACATATAACAGCCTTTTTATTATCTCAGTCTCACAAAACAACAGAACGATAGCATAAAAAACTTTGACTTGGGCCCTTTACAAACGGTCCACAAAGTATTTCCAACAAAGTGAGTGCATTCTAGGTAATTAATAATTATCATTGATAATATTTTCATATTTTCAGTAGTACAGGACAAACTAGACCCTGGACAGCATCAACATACAATTTCCATTTACTTCATGAACATACCGAGTTTTACAGTCAACCAATACCATGATAGTGCACGTGGGCAAGAGCACGAAACACAGAATGCTTTTATTATTATTTTCATCTACCACACTGACTGAAGAAAAGACTGAAGCACTGAGAACAATAACACAACCTGAAATGATAGCACCCAGAACTACCTAATTAAATCTCTATAATACCTACTAATTACCAGCAATATCCCAGTAACAAAATCAAATGGTGTCTTCCAAAGAAATCATGGTAAGGACTTCAAACACTGGTGCTTTCTCATACTTACTATCACATTATTCCTGACCATTTTCAAAAGCATGCTACAAACTGATTTATTTTAAAAGTAAAATAAACAAAGCTTGTCTAATACTTTCTTCTCGTTAATTACATTGACAGTTATGTAAAATGAATTTAACTCCAGCATTGGAAGGGCCAGAAGAAATCTATCAATAAGCATGACATGCTTTGTGAAATAGTAGCCAGTGGGCTTAAACGCTTGCAAAACACATGATAGGTGCTTCTCAAAGCTAAAGATGCTTCCTTGGTTGGATGGGGCCTTCCAGTTAGTACTTTTTTAGGCTAGAGGGTCCATGTCTTCTTTGCATTTGTAAAACACATGAAGGAACAGTCCCAATGAGTGGGAATAGGTCACAACAATACTCCCACTGTTAATTACACTTGATACACACAGATATAATCTGGCTAAAAGACATTTTAATGTCAATTTAAACTTTAATGGAACACATTATGATGCTTATAATTCACAATAACGAGAAATGCACTTAAAAAAAGGACAAAAACTTCTAATGCATATTGCATCAACCCCGATCTATTTTCAATATGTGCAAATGGCCCTTTGACAAGCAAGAGGGTAGCATCTTTGAATTTTTTATGGAATAAAGGAGTATGTCCATGAGGGATCCTTGAGATCAGAACAGTTTTATTGCAAGATTTTATGTTATGGTATCATAAAAAGAAATTGTAGCCAATCAGGATTCTGTCTTGTCTTAGAGAAGCACCTAACATGTAACTTTAACTTTAATTTCTTTAATTTCAACTTTAACTCCAGTAAAAACAGGCTTAGTGGAATCCCCCCCAAAACCCCTTATACCTTAATATATCAGTCCCACCGCTTCCCAGTGGAAAGCCAGCATCCAACAGTGTTGCACCGTTCTTCAAAACAAATAATATCCCTGAATGATCCCCTAGTTTTAAACCAACGACTCACCAACAAACTGATGAATATGCACGATAGAGAAAAAAAGAAGGCTCCCAGGTAAACAAGTCTGAAATATCTCGACTTCTCTCTAATGCTGGAATAAAGATGAAGGGCTTCATTTTACAATAATTTGCAGACTAACCGCTTTTATACATCTACACTTCTCTGATTAACCAGTCTATCATCGCTTCATTACTAATTTTACTCTTTAGGTCTGAAACACACAACAGTGATCATTAATTAACATTTTCCATTACTGTGCTGTAGCTCCAGCTGCTCAAAACTGTGATTGGATTAGTTTTTAACTGCAACCTTAAGCTCCTTGGCATAGAAATACGAAAATCTTAGAAGAGTTTTACTTATTTGCACAATTGTACATGTATTTGAGATGTTTGGGTGTATGGAAAACTTTTTTTGATTAAAGCATTACCAGCTGTACTGACTGATGACAAATCTTTGCAAAACATTTTAAACATTTCATAGTAGTCTATATATAACAAATTCTATACAACATATTCATGCATTAATATCATGATTGCTTCTAAAAACCCTCAGATACACTGCTGCAGCAGCAGTGTATCTAGTCCTCAGACATGAATGTTCCACTGGGTCCATTTAAAGAACAGACAAAGCATCCTACAAGTCAGTCCTATCACTTTGACAAACGCTTTTATATTTGGCTCTGTTAATCAAAAACAAACAAAACTCTTAACTTCATACTTTACATTTCAGATACCTTGACAGTGACATTGATAATACATTTAGCTTAAAGATTATTTTTTCATTTCTAGGGAACTTATTAAATGCTGTGACAGACTTGTAATCACCTCCTCCGCGCTAAAACTGACAAACATGTTCAAGGAAATAAAAAAAATCGACTAACTATACATTCACAGCACTGCACACAAGCGCACACACGTACAAGTCCCTCATACGAGTTATTCCACATGTACACTTACCGCATGTGGACACACTCACACAATCACACGCACTGAAACGACAGATTCACTAATGGCGGGTGTATTTGAACCACAACACATGAAATACCGCTACACACCGATGTGGTTGGCATGGTTGCTATCTACAATTAGGGCCTTTGGTGGCCCACATCCATCCAACCACTAATCCCCACTACCATGGCAACTAATTAGGACCCACCCCCAACCCAAATCCAAAGGCAGGACTGCAGGATCAATTAATTAGACAGCTAGTGATTTTCAACATTAAGTTTTTCTTTTGCCTGAGACTAAACAGAATCCTCCAGCAACCCCGACCTTAAGAAAAGCAAAGTTTTTCTCACTCTTGAAAACCCTATCTACATTAACAATAAAGTTGTAATGTGGTAACAAGACAGCAGTAAGAACACAGGGCAGTTTGGCAGCTTTTTAAACGTAACCACAAACGGACCAAATTTAACCAAAGTATCCCCACTTTGAACATACAATGCTCCCCACAGGACACTGTCTCAAATAACACACTGCATATACATTCTCTTGTAATGTGGATGGATCATAAGACAGTGGATTGATGGGCAAATGCATGTAAACAAGAAATATTTTGCATCATGACATTGTTTTCCTTTAGACGATAAAGCAATGGGTAGCCTAAAGACCTTGAAAAGCTAACTGATCCACACTAATTAAGCTGTGATCAAATTTCCAGCTTCTGCGAGCAACAGCTTCGACCCACAGCTGTTCGATTAATGACTTAGGCTCGGAAATTTGCCTGAGATTTATTTGTACAATTCAAAGACTCGTGTGAATTGAGACAGTGCCTAAATTTTACCTAATTTGACGCAAAGTTGCCTACATACAGTACAGTTTATACCTACCTACGTAAAAGTGTGAAATATTGCACTAGTTCACAAAACATTGTCCTTGTATTTTTTTTTCCTTTCTTTTTAGCACATGGAAATCTACTAAATTAAGTCACTGTCTGAAACACACAGTACAGTATGGCACTTAGTTGATACCTATGTTTGGAAACATGCAGATTCAATGCAGATGAACACCTGTAATTGCAGCAGGGAACATGGGAGGAACTGTAGAACATGGGGAGATGGGAGAAATTGTATTTTGGAAAAGAAATAAATAAAATTAAAATAACATTCTCGCAGTGCTTTTTGAAACCTAGAATTATGCAACGATTTAGATTAAGGTTCTTTATGCAAGTGCCACCTGCACTGCTTTTAGGTTTTTTTGCTCTGGTGGAGTCACTTATTAAGCACTTTATCTCTCTAGTTCTATTTTTATTCCCCCAAAAAGTAAATACTTCAAAATAGCCTCCTCTTTTATTTTTCCTTCTCTAGTTTTCTATTGTTTTATCTGCTCTGAAGCAAGGATAACAGAATTTAAAAAGCACAGGTCTAGAAAAGTTCAGATAAAGCTGGAATGTTCAGAAAGGAAGGGAACAAGAGGAGGAAACTAATAAGCAGAGGCCACTTTTTTAATTCAGTCTGGATCAACACATGAACAACTGCATTTGAAACCAAAATCACAGAAAGCAATTTCCTCCCATCTGTATATCTCTCTCCCACCTCCTTCTTCAACCATGAGGTCTATCTTTTCTAGTAAATGGGAACCTGGTACGTGGGTGCTGCGTTGTTCTCGGTGAATGGTGGACTCTGGTAGGTCTCTGTGGTCTCAGTAGTGCCTCCTCCTGGTGAATTGGAGGGGTATGGCTGGGTGGGTGCTCCGCCATCCATGTGCTCAGTGGTGAAAAGGGTCATGTCTGTACCGAGCAGATATTTCTGGACTGCACGCACTGTTAGGCCAGCCTACAGAGGAAGCAGAGTCGACAGAGTACCATAAATTAATTATTCCCTAAGCTACAGTAGCTAAAGTGGGTGTGTCTAAGTCATTAAGGCAATTTTTTCCCACATTAATAAATGTATCAATGTAGGATAAACAGAAGACAAACAAAGTGCTTTCTTGACTTTCCTAGTTTTGGAAATGTAATTTCCTTTATAAGAAAGGAGAAAGGCAGAGAAAAATGGTGGAAATTCAAACATTTCTTCCAACTGTTCTGATGGAGAACATGAGATCACTAGCTAACAAAATGGACGAGCTTGATGTGTTAATGAAGTCTCAAAAAGAATGCAGGGAATGCAGTATTATCTGCTTCACCAAAACATGAGGACATGAACACATTCTGGATTCTGCTGTGTCTTTACACTGCTTTAAGACTTTAAGACCGCTACAAGACAGTCAGGGTAAAGCTAAAGGGAGGTGAAATTGCAGTGCTTTTTAACCATTGTTGGTGCCATCCTGGACATGTCATGGTAGAAGGAGGAGATCTACACAAAGGCTATAGAACTGTTAACCATGAGTTTTTGTCTAGATTATTTAGAGTTTAATATGGTAGCGGTTTATATCATACCTCGTACCGCTGCAGACCTGGGACGTCAACAGCTCTGTCGTTGCTAGGCTACAAATGCAGCTTGCTAACACATTCATTGCAATCTCTGGAGACTTCAACAATGTCTCCCTCTCTGCTACAGTACCAGCATTCCAACAATTTGTCAGCTGCTTCAACAGAGAAAATAAAACGTTGGACTTATTTTATGCAAATGTTAATATGTACATGGCACATCTGTCCTGCCTCCTTTAGGAAGATCAGAACATAATCTGGTTCTTCTCACCTCCACTTACAAGCTCATCATTCAGCAGCAACCAGTCATCACACAGACTATTAAAACCTGATAAAGCTGAAGATGCTCTGAGAGGGAGCTTTGAGGCCACAGACTGGAATGTCCTCTGTGAACCACATGGAGAAGACATGAATGCCATGGTTGAGTGTGTGACAGATTAAATCAACTTCTGTGAGGACAGCATCATACTAACAACATCAATTTTAAACCACTTTGTCTTTATATGTTGTATGTAGTCAATAGCTTGTTAGCTTAGCACAAAAAAAAGACGATTGAAGCTACAATTCACACATCTGCAGCTCCCAGTCAAAACAGGTTAGCTTAGCTATCTTTTTTTAGACTATTTATCATGCATAAACAAATATTTCCGCACTTTATTTACAGTTGATTTGCATAGCTAATGCTAACAGTTAATGCTAATCAATGAGCTATAGCAGTGCTTGGAAGCAGAAGCGGAAGCACTGACGTCTTCTGGTCTTCCTTTGCCAGAAAGTGTGGTGTGAAAATGTTTCCCATTAACAAAAGAAAATAACAACCCCAACCAGTAAAATAGACAACTGTTTGGACAACTCTCAAACCTTATGGATAATAATTTTATTAGCTGTGGCACATACAATAATTATTACTTTTTAATTATCAGGACATCTGTTAGTTGCTGCTGTTTATTAACCTTTTGGACTGGCAGCTAATTTAATGGTGAGATTCAATTACGGATATAACAATCAGGTGTTACAGGGTGATCTCTTGAATTTAAAGAGCAAGTACATATGGAAATTTGATCTTCAAATGTTTGTTGCTGGTAATATAATTAGCACAACTTCATCTGACTCATTTTCATATATGTATGATTATGCCTTTTTGTTTTGTTTTTTATGTTTTCAAATAGTTTTTTTTTATGTAAAAATAAGAGAAGAGAGAAATTAATTAGCACCATATTTGGTTTACATGTATGAAATGAACACTTTAATAAAAATAATAAAAAGTGGTTCAAGTGTTTAATTTAACTAACAAAAAAGATCACTAAAGGTTTCAGAAAAAACTGTACTGATACTCATCTGAACTACCATTAAAGAATTTGGACACAAAGAAACCACATCCCCTTCATGCCAGATATTTAAGGTTACTTTAAATAAATAAATGGACAATAATAATATCATTAATCTTTATTGTTTGTCTTCTCTTTATCTACTTTCAGGAAATGAGTGATAATCTGATATTTAAGATCATATTTGACCAGAAATTGAAACATTTCCTAATTTGTGCATTGCTTTGACAGGAAAAGCAGATATTTTATTCTATGTGTAAATCATAATACGGCAAACAATCAAGTCAAGCCTGCAAGAAAGTTTTTTGCTCAATTTTAAGTTTTTATTTTAAAGTTTATATACTACTACTCCTCTGTAGACCTACCAAACTGATTAGAGGGATTCAGTAGGACCTAAATCACAGAAACTTTGGGTTGCTTTTCAGAGTTAACTTTACTTTTTTATATATTAAAATGTACATGGCACATCTGTAATGTATGTGCCACTGTGTTTCAGTTTGCATTCTTACCCATGTGATTATAGAGAAGAAAGAGAAGGCAATTGCTGCTCGAGCTGCATCTGCCCCCTGGTTGAGTGGCAGGTCGTCAGTTTTTGTTCGAGACCACTGATTAGCCAGGAAGCAGAAACTTACGAAGTACAGAAAAGCCCAGAAACCTGCCAGAAACCAATGAAACAGTGAAATGTTATTTCCAAGGTAACTCTTGAGATACTTGTGGAAAATCATTTCTCAGATTCTCCTGGTCTGAAGCCTTTCATTTCTCTAATACTTGTTGTTAGTTTACAATTTCATTTCTCCTAATATGTTGCGGTACAAAAGAAACGAGACCAGTCAAGGTAAGCCTTTGTTATTTTGGGGAACTGCAGCCTTTATGTAAAGAGCCCTTTGGTTTAAAAGAAAAGTCACAGAGATCACTGTTAGTCTTTTATTGTGTGTTTAAGTTTTTGCTTTTGCTTGTGTCTGCATCCTTACCTGAAAACCCAATCTCAAGCATCACAGCCTTCTTCCTGTCTTTAACAGAGCTGATGGAGGCGAACTTGTAGTCAAGCAGGAAGAAGAAGGAACATGCCAGCAATCCCACCAGGCCCACAAACACACCGTAGTTACATGCATCTGCATTCTTGTTGAAGACACAGTGGAGACGCTCACTGCCTAAGTTAACATAACCTTCGTTTACGATAGAGGCAAAGACCACCAGGGAAAATATCTGCAGGTGGGAAAAGCAGGAGAGAGATAGATTGAGAAGAAGAGAGTAAGACACAGCATAAAGAAGAGCATTAACATAGAAATTAGGGATCCACCTATTGTAATATACCGGGCTAACACCACACCAATGTAAAAGATAGTAGCTTGGTTGATGGACATTCGTTGATATGTCTTTATTTTTCATTTAACTTGGAAAAAATGAAATATTGTTTATATATATATGTGTGTGTGTGTGTGTGTGTGTGTGTACATCACCAATAAAATTAATCAATCATTATAGTGCTGATTTTCTCTTCTTTCTCTATGTAAAGGGAAGAAAATCTCTCTTTCTGTGCATGTGAACATTAGATAATGAAAAAATTGCATTTGAATTGTAAAAATGGCATCCGTGAAGATAGCAGTCGCATTCTATAAAGTTTGCCTTTTCTACCTTACCATGATGGTTTTGATTTCTAACCCTTACCATAGTGATTATTAGTTAATCCAAACCGGAAAGTGAGAACATTTTGTTGTAATGACTTGTGTTTACATGTAAAACAATCTGCAAAATAGTATCGAAGAAGGTGATAAAATGTTGTATCTTAGCTTAAATCATGATCCCTTTATAACCCTAAACATCAAATGTTGCCAACCAAGAAGTAAGAAAAATGCTTTACCGAAGTGTGGTTGTGTAGTTAATCATAACACAAAAGTGAAAACCCGAATGGTTGTGTGTTGGTTTTAACATGACAAGGATTTTGTGGCTTCTTAAAGCCCCATTACTGAACTTGGGCAGATTTTCACACTGTGGCACCCCCTAAGGAGGGCTAATTCTGCATCTGTCCTGCATCCTGTCTCTTCTCTGAGCTCTTTCCATCCAGTGAAAGCCAGTCTATAGCTATGTTTCCATTACAAACTGCAGGCGCATTAGCTGTTATTCTCGTACAATCTCGTCCCACAAGACTCCACTTTGAGGAGGATAGAGATTTCTGATTCTTTGTAAAACTCTGCATTTTGCAGTTGTTTGCCATCAAGGATGATGGTTATATTTTTAAGTATATGTAAAAGGATTTCCATTTCCTGAGCTAACTCATACCGTGCTATCTTTACTTGAAATGAACTGGTCACGTGACCCCCTGCACCACGTCCAGGGATGTGTAAATGCGAAAAAGTGTTTACACTTTTGCGATATACTTCTATATCGACGCGTCTGAAAAACCACCTCATGAGAGCCTAAAAACTTTTTAGCGATATTTGAGAGGTTTTTCAAAATTTTGGTATTTTCATTACCAGTTTTTTATTGCAATATTTAGGTTTTGTGCAATTCTTGGGGTAATGGAACTGCACCTAATGTTAACTCGTCTTATCTCTTTCTCTGTCATTTCTTCTCTAACATTGTTAGAAGCATTGTCAGGTTTTGGAACATTACACCTCTGTCTATCTGCCAGAGCATAAAGAAATAAGCTACACCTAAGGTTGGGTACCGTAACTCTTTCGTTAGGTAATAACATGTTGTAAGGGTTATATGGTAACTATCCCCAATAGCAAAAAAGGGACAACCTGCAGAATTAATTGGCTTACTGAACCTGAAACTGTTATGAACAGGACTGTAAAGGCAGTGTTGGGAGTGTTACTGTGGTGCTATAATCCTGTCTTGTTTTGACCACAACCTGTCACGGATATTTGATTAAGACCTCAGGAAGTTGCACCATCTTGTGAGAAAAGGGGCATAATATGAACCCTTTAATAAATGGAAACATTGTTCCGGGCTCACTGGAATCACAGTTGTGGCAACACAACTGGAGAACCCTTCTTTGAGTGCGCTCAGACCAAAAGCATTAACCTAATTTCCGGTCTTTCTCTCTGACTGACTGCAGAGATGCTTCACTTTCCTTTAAAGAATCACACAGTCCTGAGGCAGCAAGTGTGGATGTATACAAAAAAGGGAGCATCGTAGAAAATACAACAAAAATTGTTCTGTCAGTTCAATTTTTGTATTCATTTTTACCAAGACCATTATCTTTAGGTCTTATCCTTCTACGTTTTCAGCCTTTCCTCCTCCCTTTGTTCTGGACTTGCTCACTGACACCGATCAGCTGACTAACACTCAATGGCAGAATAAGGCCATGTGACACACAAACACACACAATAATGCACCTCATACTTGGGGGTCTGGGTCATATGATGAAGGAGGGACACACAATGGGATAATTTCAGGTCCACATTTTTAACTAATCACATGAGTGGATATAATCTGAGCAGATACACACTCAAGTGCTTTCAGTAAATCAGTGTTATAAAGCGGCTTATTTATCACAGCCGTGAATCACCATAAAAAGACGAACTACACACTAACTACTTTACATAATTACAAAAAATGCTCCATTTTAGAGTTAGTTTTACTTGTTCCTTAACTAGTAGATTTACATCAGTCGCTGTGGACTTATGAGCGAGGTTTTAGTAACATTTAAACATGAATGTCAGAGGAAACCAAAATGCTCCCTTGCTGTATTGGAGGGACATGATTGTTCAGAAAGGCTTAGGTGTATGGTACATACCAAATTTCAATGTTCCATCATGGCAAATTGGGATGGAGTAGGACATGACCACAACATAGATAAACAAACAAAAGTTGTTGTAATTACCGTGTTACTGTTTCATAGCAGATCATTCTTTTTATGCCAGATATTTCATGTATTGTCTTGTTAGTTTAATTTGTTAACATACACTACTTTGGGGGGATTGTGTTCTGCAACACACCCCATACCAAGGAAAAAAGTAAAGCTTGTACCACTTTCTTGTATAATTTCTCACAACTAATAAGGAATTCTCCCTGCAAACATGCTTTAAGGTGTGCATCAGTATCTAATACTTGTTACTTTTTTCATCTAAACTTTCTTCCACTCATTTCTTTTATTAGGGGACAGGTTAGAATTGCAGGCAGGCCAGTCCACCTTTACCTCCAATATCTGCAGAATCTAATTTTGCTCTTTATTTAAAAAAAAAAAACAAAAAACACGTGGACATCCCTGGAAACGATGTGTTCTTGAAGGCAGCATGTGCTGCTTTAAGATCTCAGTCAACCAGAGATACACTGCAATGAAACTTACTATGGAGCATAAATCCCTGCGCTGTTTAAGAAGCTCATTCTTCTCAGTTTAACCCAAAGGTGATGCGTTACATCAAACGTCAGGGCACGACGCGTCTCCGTGGAACTGCGTGCGTAATGATGGTGGCTGACCAATCACAGGTGGGATGAAAAACGATAACCGTGTAGGATAAATCACTAAAACCACCAACTGATAATTAGACTGAAATGATTAAGAAAAGAATTTTACGAGGCTAAAAAAAATCCAGATAAATAACAGCCGAGATGGGAATTATATTTGTTGTGGGGATGTTGGTAGCTGAGGCTGCTGACTGATTAGCCTATAGTATCTATCTTTCTCATTCTCAGCCCAATCTGGTCAGCTGCGGATCTTTGTGCTGTGTTTATTATTTACATTAGCTACAGCCAATGTACATAACAGTAATGGGTGATAATGGGTTGTCTTCTCTCCAGGAAAAAGACATCTAAAGTGAAAGCTGTTTCATGGTGTCAGATAACCAGGCCTGGGTATGGTAACACCCCGCACGGTTGTTTTTCTGACAAAATCACATTCATTTCCATTTATCCGTTCACACACCCCGTTCACCAGCTTAGTGATTTCTATACTTTATATTTGCAGCGATAACACGTCACGCGCCTCGCGCAGCAAAGACAGAGAGGACCCCGCATCCACACACATACATGTAAGCTACACACAATAACAGTAATACCGTAAAATGCATCTCTCACCCAGGACAGCACTCTCAGGATGGTCTGCGGTTGTTTGGCGAAGGTGATCGGGTCGATAGTGGACCCGGTCCGGCCCGCTCCGAACGATCCCACTCCGTCCATCTTCCGTCGCTGTGTGTGTGTATGTGTGTGTGAGAGAGAGCTCCTAGAGGCTCCACTGTCCCTGCGACTCCACGGCAGGATGGATGCGCTGCTGCTCGCTGCTGTATAGGGACGGGTCCTGCGCGCTCCCAGAGGCGCGCGCGGGCGGACGTGTAGGACCTACAGATTGGTGAGAAATGTCGTTTTGACACGGACTGCGTACAAGTTAGCAGTTATAAGTTAAGTTGGGAAGTCTCCATAATTAAATAAATTGGACGATTTTTTTTTTCTTTATTAGCCTACAGATACGGTCTTCTGGACCTTGAGGAAAACCTTGTTTGGGGTAAAAAAAAATAAAAATAAATAAATAAATAAAATAAAATCGTCTTAATTTCACAACCACCAGGTCCATTTTCACACATTTTAAAAAAAGCAGATTTTTTAAAATGCTCCACTTCTTTTATAATTCGCATGTTTGTTTATTATGAAACATCTTTTATACATTTTATATCTTTACTTCTTTTATGTATTTATGTGTCCCTGTTATATTTCTATTTTCTTATTTACGTGTGCTTAATTCGAGAGACTCCTTCAAAAATGAATGTGATAATGTGTGAGTGTATTTTAGTATGATAGTGTATAAGATAAGTATGACTACGTTGTAAATTAATGTATAAATTATGACAATGTATGGGAATTAATATTGTATTATCGAAAAAGATGATCAAAATGTTATTTTAATATTTAATTTGTAATCTGTGAAAAATGTGAATTGTGTACGCTTTTTTTTTTACTGTAAACTGACCCCAGGATGAATAGCTGATGCAGCATGCTGCTGACGCTAATGGGGATCTCAATAAATATAAACATAAATATAAAATATCGTTATGCTTGCATGGTGACAGTAATTTTGAAAAGATTTATCATTAGGCTCTGGAGGGAATTCCCAATCCCTAATACAGAGAGCTCTTTGAGGCTAAGCATAATTGTGATATACCTACTGTATGACTATAAAACAGGATTAGAAATTGTTTCACAATATATACATTTTAGCCACAACACTGAAATGAAACTGTGTTGTTAAAGAAGCAGCTGTGCATGACCTTTATAAACTCTGCTGAGTCTGGATATAATCGAGTCAGCCAACACGGTCTCATGGAATTTCTGAAACTGTCAAGAAATTAATGTTTATTAGTTTAAACAAGAAAGGGTGAAAACATTTTAAAGAGGCTGTAAATTGTGCTGTTCTGATTCTCACCAGAAAAAGTCAACCAATTACTTTTTATATTATTTTGTTTCAAACTTCAGTTTTGGTTTCAGTCCCTGCCTTCTTTCTTTTTCATCCACTGCTAGGTTTCAATATCTAAACTCCACGCTTTAAAAAAACTACATGGCTGTTGTTTGGAAAGCACCCTCCCCCTTTTTCCATTAAAGAAACCTCCTTTTTTATATTTTAAGTGACAAATCTTACCCATCTGACCCAAAGACATATGTAAGGGAAAAAGTAACAGCTGAAGTATCACAGTCCGGGGACTGAAGGAATATTGACTGAGGAAAATAACATTTATTTAATGGCAGACAAATGAACTGAAGATATTTCAGTCAGGCATGATTTGTAAAAAAAAAAGCAAAATCCTTTGATGGGTGGTTATTTGAGAAGATGCACAGTGCAGCATTTTGCCAACGAATGCATGAGGTTATCACTGAACTGTTTGAAAATTATGTTTTTGAAAGAAAGCTCAGAAGAGATTTCCCCATTTCTCCCTCTAAGAATATCTTTAAGCAATTCAGAGAGTGTTGAGGAATTTCCATGTGGAATAAGCAAAAGTAAAAGCCGGGCTGGACGACCCTGATCTCTGACCCTTCCCATGGTACTGCTTTAAGATCCACATTCATCAACAGCTGCTATAACTACATTGGCAAGGAATTATTGTGTTTTTCCCGGAGCTAAATTAAATTTGTACTGTGCAAAATAGAACTGGCACTTATAAGGGCTGAAAAATTTAAAGACATAATCACCTACAAAAAAATAATAATAACACGGAACAATGGTGTTTATTTTCAGCTGTTGCCCAAAGACATGAGATATGGTTAGGGCTCTGGTCCTCATGACCTACTGTCCTGCAGGTTTAGGTGTTTTCCTGCCGTAGCACACTCGACTCAAATTAATGGGTCATCAACAGGCTTGTGCAGAACATTTAATTTGAGTCGGGTAAGTAATTTCAATTTTTTTTGTTTTATTGCAATTTACTAAGGCATAGTAACAAACACTTTTTTACACTAGGAATATTCTCTGAGGTACTTTGATGTCCCCTATACAAGATATGCATATGATTATTGTCATTGTGGGGCGATTCTGCCTTTTGTCTGAATAATCACAAGGACAATCCAGACTTACTTTATAAGGAATAAGTCCTGGCATGGGGCTGTTATTAGTGCCTTTAGCAATGCTGTGGTTGCAGCAATAACACAGAGAAGTACATTAAAAACTGAAAATATGTTTGGCCTGCTTTGTTTTTGTTTTTTTAATTTTGTCCCAACTTTTTATAAAGAAGCAATGCATTTTGAAAGCCATGCAGGGTTTTGAATGCTTTGCTGTCAGGTGTAGATACTTTTATGGCATATACCTTCCAAATTTCAAACCCCATCACATTTGTGTTTTTAGGTTGTGGGCTTGTAAACTGATTTAATCTAAAAGCTGGACCAAACGTGCTTTACAGTACAGTGCATTAATATCACACACCACTAGAGCTCAGTAATGTCTTTTCACAGATTCAAAAAATCCAGATAAGAGGCAGCAGTAAAGCGTTCAGGGTTTATTAGTTAATAAATCCATTTATGAATAACAATACACTAACACACACAACCCTGACAAGCTAGCAGTGACATTAAAAAGAAAAATTCAGTAGGAAGCACTAATGTAGGATTTTACAGGTAGAAATGCCAGTTTTGAAAATGAATAAGCAGTTATTTCCATGTCAACTCAAAAGACAAGATTTGATGCAGTCCGTTGGTTTTCTTAGCTAAGCTATTATTTTTTATTAATCGGCTTGAGTGAACACTGATTGGATCACAAATGATTGGCTTGAAGTGGTTTTGCCTGTAAAAAGCCCTGAGATGACATTGTTGTGCATTGGCATTATACAAATAAAGCAGAATTAAATAAAGATAGAATACTTGTTCTTTCAGTCTTTATTAAATGACTTCATTAGTTACACCACCAGAGCACATGACAAGAAAAATATTTTAGATGTACTATTCAGCTTTTATCACATGAAGGAAAGTCAAGTGAGCTAAGTTTTGTCGTTCCATTTTGCATTACGAGGTGGATATTTCCCTCTGTTGATGCAGCCTTGTCCTTTAGTCCTTTAGCAAAGAAACACTTAGTCACAGGAACCATCTTTCCATCCATCTTTCCATCTCTCATCCACACGAGAGCAGTCAAACTCAGGCTTTCCCAGCCGGACATTTATATCATTATGAAGATGACAAAGCCACTGAGAAAGAGCGTGGCGGCTGCTTGCGTCAGGCTGATTGGTTTTTAATCTGTGGAGAGAAGATCACCTTTTATTAAAATGTAATCCAAAAGCAAGATGACAAAAAAATAATATCTTACTGAAAATAAGTCTCTGCAAATTAATTTACAAAACCTTTCACACTAGGTACAGTTACTATAAGACCAAATATGTGATATGTTAAAAGCCTGTAAATAAAATCTATTAACGACTGAGATTAAGAAACCATCCATCCATCCATCCATCCATCTTCTTCCGCTTATCCGGAGTCGGGTCGCGGGGGCAGCTGCCTAAGCAGGGAAACCCAGACTTCCCTCTCCCCGGCCAC
>JBAFSZ010000023.1:10346183-10392920 GCA_036919955.1 Melanotaenia pygmaea | reverse complement strand
AACACATGATGAACTGAGGTGATTTAAACACACAACATTCTGATCTGGAGTCAGACAAGCTTGCACCACAAAGTCTTTACACTACATGTCACATTCAGCCATTTAAACACACACCCCGATAGGCACATCCGGAGGTAACATGGGGTTAAGTGTCTTGCCCAAGGACACTTCTCTCAGATGTAAGACGCTTTGGACAAAAGCGTCTGCCAAATGACTGTAGAACTTCGACATGTAATCAGGGAAAGCCTGGAACTGAGGAAGACAACTGCTCTTCCTCCTGGGCTACAGCCCCCAATTCCACTTTTCATAAGCAAGATATATCACAATTAAGATAAACACAATTGTTCATAAATTGGTCACAGGTTGAGTTTATTTTGCAGGTTAGATTCATGGTTGTAATTTGCATTAGCAAAGAAACATATTCTCTATGTCTGTGCAGGCCTTTAATTATCACCCATATTTGTGTAATTTGTCATTTGTATATTTGTACTGACATTTGTATTGTAGATGTTTCAGACCACAATAATTGTATGCCAGATATTCTTACATCCCTAATTTAGTGAGGTTTCCCCCCAGTATTTTACAAGTTAATAATTTTTTAGTGTTAAAGGTGGATTTTGTCATTTCGGTCTTTAAATATTGCCACCACAAGGGGGCGGAATTTTACCAGACAATGTGTATCATCCCATTCCTGTTACAAGTTAATTAATCAGCAGGAATTTACTACGCTTTTTCACTACAAAATAAGATGCATCCACAGCATTAATATTATAAGACCCTGGGATGTCTGGTTTTCTACCAGTTTTCTTTTACCTGAATGCTAAAAAATATTTTAAAGATATTGAACTCACAATAAGGTAAAACTACATAATTTATTTCCAGATCTTTCAAAGCAGTAAAATCAATCAATAATTTAGTGTTTGATCTTTGAAGACAAGTTTTCAAGGTGTAAGCAGCTGTTGGCTTTTCTCCATTATCAAGTCACAGGATAATCTGACAGCTTAGGTTAAGACCTGAATGGGTTTAAAGGTTTACAGGAAACCTGAGCACAGTCTTCTCATCCTCCTGTCTCACATTCTGTCTTAAAGATGCTCTCCCTCTCCTGCACCTTTCCTTCTTTCATTTTCCTCTTTGTGTTTTCCATGCATTTCTCACAAACAAAATGTTTCACAAAGTAATGCTCACATTATTATAGCTTTGACCCACATAGCATGATAAAATATCAGTCACACATTGTAAACAAGGGGTTGGCAATGATGACTATAACTGTTGAAAGGATTGACATGACGGATGACAGCATGTATTTAATGAATTCTATAGAAAATGCAAAGTTAACTTGACTTGTTGGATTTTTAGCCACCATTTTTTATTCCTGCTTGCTGCTTTTCTATCCACAAATCCTAACTTGTTACTCAAATGTAACTTCAGAATAATGCTGTATTCCTGCTCTAAGACTACTTCAATATAGTTTGATTTAACTTTAATGGCAAGTTAAGCATATGTCTAATAAGGTTTTAGATTAAATTCTCTTTATGAGCAACACGGTGACGTATGAAACTGAGTTTGTAAGATTATAAAATAAATTTAATGCTTAAAAACATCATCCCATCTTACATTCAGTAGATTGATTAACTTACTTTGGGTAAGATCCATGGGCCTCGTCCACTAATATCTTCTTACAAATCTTAAATTTTCTACACTTTTTTAATGAAACCCCTCTGCCAGATTCCTTAACATGTTCGTATCATTTATCTTAGGCTAAGTTCACACTGCAGGTCTTAATGGTCAATCTCTTTTTATTTTTGCTCAGACCTAACTCTTTTTTACATTGTTGTTCATATTACAATGGTATGCCACCACCATAGACGTCTTTATGAACAGTCTGTGGCACAAAAAAGATGGTACATGTAAGCATGACTATCCATCAGTTTTGAAGTTATTTGACAATGTTGTCCAGTCAAAGCCAAAAAATGTTTGATATAATATTGCTTAGTCCTATTTACATTTGATCTTGCCACATTCCACCTCCTGGGGTGCAGAATTGTAACGGCTGTCTGATTTCACCTTAATTAAAGTCGAAATGCAGCATGTTGGTTCAGACTGAGGCTTGGAAAAAGATCAGATATGAATCAGATTTAGTTTAGATGCATATCAATTAGTAATGAGCTGCTTTTGCTCCTGATCAATCAATAAATTGGATTTCTTTCTTGGTTTTGGCCATGGATGTCAGAACAGCTGCATGCCGGCTGCTACCGCAAAGTTTTAAGAATCATAGATGCACTGTGCTGCGTCTTTCAGAATGGTTAATAAAACATGCTAGCACATTTAAAATGTTAGCAGCCACTAAGTTGGCCGATTCAGGTTGCAGCCACTCTGACCGTGGCCACACTGGTCAGTGGCTGCAAGCATTTTTCATTTCATAACATACAGGCTGGACAGCTTGCTAATTTGTGACATTCCCTTCTTTTCTAGTTAATGCATCGAGTGAAGTAATTATGTAAGAATTATTAGACAAAGGTCAGATATTTTATATTTTATATATTACTCAAATGCACTAACAGTAGGTGTAATAAAAATCAGACTCTCTTATTTGTTATTCATTATGGCCTAAATGTTAAATAAATCTCCTGTTTCACGTGATTAATTTCAAAATGATGGTACATAATTTGTTAGTAACATTACAGTTATCAGTTACAGTTACAGGATCCCAACATGATGACTTCCCTCTATATTCCCTCTAATATGCTTCTGATATCAGCTCAACCTGCATGTTAGTTCAGCTGTTGCTGTCTTCTAAAGGAAATAAGAAGCTGCTGCTCCTCAACTCATTTTCTCACACTGTTTTGTCTTCCTTATCTTTTCAGGTATCCAGACTTTACTTTCTTAGGACAATACATTCATTTTTTCTCCTCTGGCTGTCTGGTTGCAGTTTATATGAACATAACTGGTACAATGCAGATGTGGAATACACCATTTTGCACAATTTGTGAGGGGAGATAGGACCTTCAAAAAAAACTTCATTATTATTGTCGATGCAGAATTCAGTTTCTCATCTTCTTCATTCAGCCATACTGACGTCTATAATGACATTAATTTAGAAATAAAAAAAAATGGGGAAAAAAAATTGTTCCACCCTGCAGTGGGCCCTGGGTAAACAGTGCCCTGCATATAGCAGTCAGCTCTGGTCATTTCATGTCAGTAAAACAACTGGTGTAATCCATAACAAATGCTGAATGTGTGACAACGCTTACTGGGACACCAGTTAAAACAGAGCCCTTGTTAATGAGATTTTTTTCACCTTCTATCTTTGTGACATCCTTTCTACTAGTTTATTAATGCTGGTATTGTAGCTGTCAATGTTTTTACTTTCTCACATTCCCTAATTCATCACTGTGTATGTTGTCTAGATGTGTTTCCACAGTCACTAAATGAGCTTGTTTGCTATGCTTTGCTCCGGTGATTTCCATTATTAGCCTTGTGTTGCCAAATGCACCTGCTGAAAGCAGCTTGCAAGTGATTGACAGGACGATTGACAGAGGAAAAGACTCTTGACTGCATCTCCCACTCACTTGCTTCTCCAATGTCCTTTTATATCTCCCCATCATCCCTCTAACTTTCTTCATCTTCAAGTTTTCCTTTTATTACCAACTTTTTTGCATATTTCTACTTCGAAATTGTCTTCTTGCTGTACAGTTATCTGTCCTGTATTCATTACCACTAATTTTAGTGAAGAGACTACACCCGACCGCACATGTCAAACTGATCTTTTTAATGTTCCTTACATGCTTGGTAAGCAGCAATGTTCACTGAGTGTGTGCAAGACTATGTGATTAGAGGAAAGGAACTTCTGAACTTTCCTCTGTACTTGCTCTGTGCATGTCCGCTTATCTGCATCTGCAGTTAGATGATACCATCTGCTACTGTTGTAAGTGCAGCCTGTAGAATGTTTAGAGTTTTGTTATGGTCACTGCACCTACGGAAATATGATACAGATTTCAGCTCAGTTCTTATCTAAGTTCAAATCTATTAGTCCTCTCAGCTTCACTTAGCAGAAAGAAAACTGTAACTCACAGAGGTCATCAAGATTTCTCTTTTGTTTTTTTTTTCCTTTCTGTAACTTAACAGGGAAAAACAATTATAATGGAAATAAAGAACTGCAACACTAGATTAAATAATTTTACAGTCCTTTGCCGATGTCCGCTATTCGCTATATGATCTCTGGCTGATAACTCATTACACAAGTCAGTATTTTAATACTGTTTATTGGTTGGAGAGCAGGCCAGGGTGGGGTTGACCCTTTGTGATATATTTAGAGGAGCCTGCGATGAATGTTTTATCCATGCTGCGTAGGAACAACACAGGGTATTCATTAAACATTCACATCTGCCACTGATATGACCTCCTGGAATATCAGCCCATCATCAATGAATTAACATCAACCTATCATCAATGAACTGACTTCAGGCCAACCTCGGTGAATTCTCAGTAGCTATTTATACATCATCACCACACTTCATACTTGTAGCTCTATGTTGAATGCTCTACATCTGCAGTTGTTTTGTTTTTGCATTTTTTGTTTACTTATTTTTTGCTTAGTCATTATTACTATTTACTATGTTTAATATGTCTGAATAAAGTGTTTTTCATCATCATCAGTTGTTAAATCGCAGCTATTAACAATAGTTTGGAGATCACTGATGCCCAAATTAAGCCATTAAACAGATTAGAAGATTAGAATTTTGAGGATTTTGGCATTATCAATGAGAACAGCCAATTGGAGCTGCACTTCTGTATTAGAGGCTATAAAGGGAACTTCAGATTTAGGTGGTCAATTAATTGTACACTTTATATAAATTAATGACTCACAACAAATATAATCCATGCTATTTTTAAACCTATATAACGCTATAATTTGAATTCTAAAACTCTGCCTTTCAGCACAAGACTTGTGGCCTTTGTGTGTACTGTAGAAGTATGCTTTAACTGTTGGATGTATGAACATAATAACATGCATCTCTATCAGCTGTAGCCCAAGCTGCTACTGATGTGCGTGTTTTGGCTCGGTGTGGCTTTGCCTCTCAGACACAGTTTAGCAACAGCTCAGCCTGCATGCATTATTCATACACAAGTGAACCAGCAGATAGTGTTACCTCAAGGTAGTACAGCTGATATATTAAGGTGCTCTGTGAAGCTATAATAGGGAATACTTTCTCTGATTTCCACATACACATGTAGACATACAGTATACGAATAGTGGTGGGCGCAGATGCATTGAGAGTATGATTAGGTGTCAAACTGAGGTGAATATCATCATGAGATGTTTCAGTAACCAGAGAGAGACGCAGAAGGTTGCAGGAGGTCACAAAGGCAAGCTGACGTGGATGTGGGAGGATACAAACACAAATTTAACACACGTGCACACTTGCGTTCATACAAAGAGGACACTGAGACTCACACTGACGCACATTGACTCTCCTTGTTGGGGGGAACGTGCTGCCAAAGTTGGTGCAGTGGCCAACATGAGGATTCACTGCCGGACTCACAGGACGAACTAACAATGGGGGACACACAAAGGACTACAACAACTCTGTCATTGGGAGAGCAGGGTCCTTTCTTTGTCTTGTGACCCAGGGAGTTACTTACAAACCTATGAAAAGCAACAAGATCGGGGACTAACGTTGGAGTCTACTTTTTCTAAAAGTGTCGGTGAAACGGCACCAGAAGCAACACGTGGGTAAAACTGACAGACACTGTAAGCAAAAAAAAAAGTCTTTTTCATAGTTCACATTTAAAATTCCACGAGTGTTTTAAATTTTACCACCACTGGAAAGGCTTCTTTCTCTTTATACACACATACAACAGCTCTTTCTGAGGACTGAAGATGTCTTGTAATGTGAGCAAGCAATGATGGCTGAGATTCCAACTCCATTACTCAGTCATGTTTTGAAGGATTGTGGTTTGTGTTTGTCTCAGTGTCCATTATCGAACAACTGACTTTGGACAGAGTGCATTTCAGTGCATGTTCGTGGGTTGTCAGGGACGGATCAGATGGGTGAAAAAGGAAAGAAGACATGAGAGCAACAAGGGATGAAGGATGTTGCCACTGTTAGAATTGTCATTCTCAAGGTTACAGCAATTTGGCCATAAATACAACCCAGCTATATATTATTTCTGGGAATCTGTTTTTACTGATTAGAATGATATAAGTCAGCATACATCATGCCACCCAAGAAAGGTGATGCAAAATCAGCTGCCAAGAAAGGCAAGTCAGAGGAGCCAAAGAAGGGAGGAAAGGATGATAAGAAGGGAGGAAAAGATGATAAGAAAGGAGGAAAGAAGGCAGAGGAGCCACCAACAAAGGGAAAAGGCAAGGATGATGGGAAGAAGGGAAAAGGAAAGAAACCTGTCAGCGAGTCAGAGGAGGGGTCAGAGGAAGAAGAATCATCCGAGATGAAGACTGAAGAAGAAAGTGGTGACAGTGAGGAAGAAGTAGTAACCAAGAAAGCAGGACAGAAGGACAAAGGAAAAGGAAAGGCAGCACTGAAAGGTGCATCCAAAGCCATGGCTATAAAGGGCTTAAAGCCTCCTAAACGCTCATCTCCTGATGATGAGGATGAGGAGGAAGAAGAACAAGGAAAGTCAAATAAGAAAGGCATGGGTGCAGTTAATTTAAAAAAAATGAGTGATGTCCACATTAAAGGAGCTTCTAAGGCAATGATGGGGTTTGCTGCAGAAGGACAGAAGAAGAATTTAGGAGCAGAAAAAGCACAGAAAACACCAGATGCAAAATCTCACCTCAAAGCCCTTTCAGGACTCACAGGAAAGGCCTCTCCTTTTGCCTTTCCCTCTAAACAGCAACAAGAAAAAGCAAAGCCAAAGCGAAACCTCAAAAGCACCTCTCGTCTGTTCCTACGACTGTCCAAAAAAAAGAAACCCTCTGCTGATGGTAAACCTCTTTTAGGTACCAGCAAACTTTTTTCTGGTTTTGGGGGCAAGTCTGCTGACAAAAAGCCAGGTTTGTCTGGTTTCAGTTTGTTTAATAAAAAAGAAGATGCTGCAAAAGAAAATGAATCATCTAAAAAGACAATAAATCTATCCAAGTTAGGGGGTCAGGGCAAAATGGCAACAGAGGCAAAAGGACTGGGGGGGAAGTTCAAAGGAATGTTTGGAAAAAAGAAAACAGATAAACAGTTTAAGACTAAAGGATTGATGGTTGGTAGGATAGCTGCAGCTACTAACTGGTTGACTGGGAGGTTTCTGTCTTCTAAAAACCAAGGACGCCTTGGCGCACGGGCAGGAAGAAACGGGCGTAAGAACCTATCATTTGCTAACAGGGATACTAGAGGGAGGCACACACATTACTACAATGAGACCTATGAGTATGATGATGGATATGGATATGAAGATGATTACCAGGATAGGTGGGGACCTAGAGGCTTTAGACAACCAATGACTTATGACCCATATAACCCTCACGAAGAGGACATGGACTATGATGATGAAGAGTGGGAGGATGAATATGGTTACTATGATGATGAGGGCAACTTCTATTATGATGATGAGCTCTACTATGATGATGATGATGTAGATGAATATGGTTACCCTTACAGCTATTATGATGATGGTTATGAGGATTACTATGGTGAAGAAGGGGTTCAGTATTACTATGGTGAAGATGGAATGCTGTATGCACTAGAACCAGAGTCATTTGATTATTATGGCGATGCCACATATGGTTTCTCTGACCCATCTGAACTGTATGAGGATTATTTTGACCACAATATGGTTTCTAATTGTGGTGTGTCAGATGCATATGGCATGATGAGTGGTATTTACCCTGTTGTCTCAAATCTATATAATGGCCCAATGCTGCCATATACACAGCCTGCCCCTGTTTATAACCCTTATCAACAACATTTTCCTATGAATGCTGGACTGGATCCAGCTGACACAGGACAGCTATATGGACAGGAGCAGTTTTCTTTTCCTCAACCTGAACCCTTTTCATCAGAGCAGTTCAGGGTCCCTAGGCCCCAGGTTATGCTGTTTGGGAAAGACAGACTAGAAGTGGAAACCTTGCCGCCACCTCCTTTTAATTCTCGCCCCACTTCCCCAATGGTTCCACCATCCTGCCCCGTGCTTGCACTCAACAATCAAGAAATTATATCAAATGTACAATATGAGCAACCCATTCCCACATACTTTCCCACACAGCCTCCTTACCCAACTGTCATGAATGAACAAAATGGCATCAATCCTCCAGGACAAGTCCCCATCACAACAGCTGGAAGCATTCATCCGGAGTACTTTCCTTCCCCTCAGCCAGCTTACCCTCCTCTCACTATTCCTCCTGGTCACTTGTCCCCTTCTACCGTACCCCCTCAGTTTTTCTCCCAAGTGTATCAAGCACCCTTCCCACAAGACCAACAGATATTTCAGATGCACCAAATGCCAGCAGTGGCCCCACCAGTGCAGTCGATGATGTATTCCCCGCTTCATTCACCAGTGTCATCACCCAGGCCAGTGCGAAGAACAAGTCCGTTTCCATCTCCGCAGTTATCACTGAGGCCAGGATCAGCTAGGGTTATGACAACTCATTCGTCCGTCTTCTCACCACATCCCATGGACTTCCAATCAGATGCCCAGTTAGACCCCCACTTCTCTCCTCGCTTACCTAGTCGAAGGCTCACACACAGGACATCAATGGAAGGTCAAATGCCCACTTCTCCAGTTGACAGGCGGAGGCAGTTCAGCCCCCCTTCTTCTCCACAACAACAAAGGAGAGGCATGTCAATAAGAACTCAGCCATCCCTGGCACGAGGAAGGGAAGGAATTGGGTTACGCAGGGCTCCACCATCTGTCAGACCCCAGTCCCCACTTTCTAGTCCATTAGCTTCACCTCGGGAATCATTTAGGAGGAGACAAAGTCCTCCACCATCCCCAAGATTGTCTTTCAGACAGCACCCCCCTGCAGATGCAGTCCCTCTGCCACCAACAAGACAACCCTTGTTTAAAGGGAGAAGACAAACATCTGTGATGAGACATTTACCCTCTCCCACACTACCTTCTCCTCACATACGAAGCCCACCTCTACCTGACAGATCTCAGTCCCCGCCTCATTCCTTTCGCCCCACTTCTCCCCATCGACCAACCTCTCCTTCACCATCACATGTCACGGCTCGCCCCCTTCCCACCCGTTCTTCTACTCGCAGGCTGAGAGGTGGTCCAGGAGGACGAAATCATGTACCCATGGGAGCTGTGAAACCTTCCCCAGCTAACCCCTACTTACAGAGGCGTAGTAGACATGGGCCCCCTGTAACTCAGCAAGTAGCCCCTTTTAGATCATCCATACATAGTGGTTCGGTCTCTCCTTCGGGACAAATAGGGTCTGTAGCTGGGACTCCAATGTTAGCCAGAGCTGGGTCGCGGCCGGCAGGGTTAAGAGAAGCCAAGCGAATTGGAACTGGCCAAGGAGGCTTCCACAGACCAGTAGGTCGGGGCCAGCCTCTTGTTCGCATGCCCAGAAACCAACCCTCTCTTCAGTCAAGGCAGTCATTCAGAGCACCTTCTATCCCTCCCCAGCCATCTTTGAAACAGAGTGGCCCCCTTTCTCCTCAGCCATCTGTGCGTAGGCTCCAGAGTGGACCTCCATCTCCACAGTCATTACGGCGTGCATCTCCTCTGCCCTCACGTTCTGCGTCTCCTATGCACTACATATCTCACCCACCCTCTCCCTTGCCTCACAGGGCAATGAGTCCTCACAATCTTGGGCAGACATCTTTTGCACCACAAGTACCTCACTCTAGTTTTCCCACTGGTGTCCTTCCATCATCACAGAGTATCACACAATATGACTACACACTGATGGATCCAGGCCCATCCCCAATGCTCACAAACGCATTCCCAGGTTCTCAGATTATAGGCTCCCCCTTTCCTTCTTCTCCTCTGCCCTCTTCAATCCCCTATGCATCTCCTTTACAAAGACCCACCACACCCCAAGCACAGCATGGAGGCTTTTCACCAAACCTGCCACAACACACCCCACCATCCCCTAATTTGGGAAGAACACTCCAGAATCCTTACCTACAAAATACTGGCAACACCATACCTTTACCTGGTGGGGAGGGGGATGTATCAGCTCATTTACAGGAGACCCAAATGGTAAACCCTTATGCTACTTTAGGTCTAGCCAATGCTTTGAGACAGAATTCCCAACTACGCAGCAACTCCTATTCATTTCCTCTGCAACGTAATGCCAACCTCTATACAACTGTCCTGTCTCCTCCACAAGAAGCAGCCCCTTCTGCATCATCTGCTCTCTCCTCTCCACACTTGTCTTCTGCTATGCTTACATCTCAGCTGCGTAATGCCTCCTTTGCATCACCTCTTCAGAGACACCTCTCCCCTACATCTTCTGCCTCACCTGCTCCTCCTCCCACTACACCTCAACAAGGAAGTATCAGAGGTAGCTCTTTATTCTCTGGTGGACTGAGGACTTCTCAGATCCATGGATCTATGTTCAAGCTTCCAAGTGGTACTTTGACACGGCCCCAGGGCCCTGTGGAACCATCAGCTACAAGAAACGGTGTGGGCAGTGGGAGGCTGTCACCCTCTGCACTTTCTAATGCCCTGCAGAACTCAAGTCTACGTCAGGCCACCTATAGACTTCCTGATGGCTCACTGATTACCAGAAATGAACCTGCTGAACAACCACCACCTGTCTCCTCCTCTATGCTGTCTTCTGCACTGTTGAACCCCAATGTGCGTAAAGCTACATACAGGCTACCAGATGGAACCCTGGTTACAAGAAATGAGCCAGCACCTGAGTCTTCCTCTACTATGCTTTCCTCTGCACTTCTCAATGCAAATGTTCGAAAAGCTTCTTATCGATTACCAGGTGGTTCAATTCTAACACGTCCAGGAGAGGAGCCTAAGAGCACTGAGAGTGCAATAGCATCACCTGGACTATCTGGTGCCCTGATGAATGCTAACCTCCGTCAGTCAAAGTTTCAGCTCCCAGGAGCTTCATCTCTGTTTTCACGAAACCAACCTCAAGATCCTTCTAGTCCTCTTCTTTCTGGTGCCTTGATAAACACCAACCTCCGTGGTGCTTCTTACAATCTCTCAGCCTCATCATTATTTAGGCGGCCTGGATCTGCTAATACCTCAGAGCAACGCTCACTTGATCTCTCCAATGCTCTCCGCAACCAAAACCTCCGATCTGCCTCCTACCGTTTGCCAGATGGAACTCTCATGACCCGCTCTCAGACCACTACTGCACCCCAGTCACTAGACCTGTCTAATGCTTTGTCAAAAAACCCAAACCTTCGTGGGGCAAAATATCGTCTCCCTGATGGTAATATCATGACACGACTTGGTGCCCCAAGCACTCCACAATCACGGTCACTTAACCTCTCTGGTGCTTTGCAGGTCTCTCAACTCAAGGGGGCCTCTTTCCGTTTGTCCTCCTCATATGCTGTAGTATCCCCCCAGGTTCAGGGTTCTGGTCCTGAACAACACTGGGCGCAAGGCCCTGGCATTGAAATGCAGCATGATATGGATGTATGGGGGGCCGAGAGAGTTCTTCCTCATGGAACAGTACAGAATCTCAATAAATGGTCCATGTATAGAGATGGAGAGCTCCTCGAGCCCCACAGCCTGATGGAACAGGGACATGTGGGGGAGCAACCAGGGGAGTGGAATCTTGACAGAGAGGGGGAACCACAGGGGCAATGGTTTGACAAGGTAATCGTTCTTAAATTGCATGTTATTAAGTACATTGAGTATGTGCAATAATTTTGGTTAGGTTAATGTTAATGTTGTGCAGTATCACTGTGATAGTGAGAAACTAGTAATTCATTCAGTTATTAGGGTAAAGTTGATGGATTTAAAAGGAGAAGGATGCTTTAACAACAGGGTCCATTAAGCAAAAAATGCAGTATTTTAGGAATCTTGACAATGACCAATAGTAAAAAAAGACTGCTGTGGTAATAAACAATTAAAAGGAGAGAAACAGAATTATACTTTCTTTTTGAGCAAATGTGTACATATATTTTTGCATGAGTCAACAGTGTACTTGCATATTGTTTTAATTTCTGTGTATGCACATGTTTTAGATGTACTCAATCCGAAGCATGGCCACTGTAGCTCACCGGGAGCAAAGAGAGGAAAATGGTGTGGAGGATATGACCCAGCTGGAGTAAGTTAAAAAGAAAAGAAAAGTAAATACACTCAGCACAACCCAGTTAACTTGCTAAAATAACTAAAATAATAAAGAGATGGAAAAAAGAAAAAAAAAAAAAACACTGCAGCATATGCTACAGGTGCAGGAGACAATGGTAATTCTGAAAAAAAGATGAATGTGGACTGTCTGGTGGTGGGTTGTAAATGAAGAATTATTAGGATAAAGAACATAATTGTTTTGAATCCACCACAGCTCCAACATATCGAAATAATTTTTGCACTGTAGTGTCTTAAATAACTCAGGTCCATTGATCCCCCCCAGGGAGATGCATGAGGGAGCTGTTCTACTGAACATAAAGAAAAGGTTTGAGAGAGAGATCATTTATGTAAGTATTTAACAGATTCATTTAAAGGGATGCACAGAAAAAAAAACAATTTTGTTATTAATTTGTGAGTGATTTAAAAAATTAATCCATCTTTTCTTTATTAATTTTTTTGCTTCTGTTTCTTTGCTCTCTTCTGTCCCTCTTCAATGTCTTTTTTTCAGACATACATTGGTAGCATTCTGGTATCTGTGAACCCTTACAGGATGTACAACATCTATGGAACAGATATCGTGCTGCTGTACAAGGGTTGTGCTCTGGGAGAGAACCCTCCGTAAGTCATCTCCCCTCTCAAATTACATGACCAGTTAACTGAAAACAGTTTGAAACATGCTTTTAGAACCAAGCTAATTTTTGAAAAAAGCTAAATTAAAAAAAGTTATGTCTTGTTGTTAAGAGGTCTGATTGCTATAACTTTTTGCCTTGCAGGCATTTGTTTGCCATAGCAAATGCTGCTTATTCCAAAATGATGGATGCCAAACACAACCAGGTCATTATAATCAGGTAAAACGCTAGTCACTTTCTCTATAAATGAAAATAAGTGGGTTGATCATTTAATGGATGCAGTATGTAGATCAGCTGCAGTTGAAGCTATGCTTCTTTTGTCCTTTGATGTTTAAACTTGAATTATAGAATATCCAGGAGGCTTGATGGACATGTCTCTGTCTTAATTTGGATCAGGGTTTATAGATACAAGTATACTTGTGGTTAACAGGCCAGGTAACTTTAGACCTTGTCATCTTTCACTTTGCAAGGGCTTCACTCAGATGTGAAAATATGCGCACATAAATTGTGAACCCACAGACTTTTGAGTATGACCATAATCAATCATGAAACACACACATCTTATGCCTGTACACACTCTCACACACCTGGAACACTCTAGCCATACTCGGAAGGAGACACCTGTAAGGAAAGCCCAGCCAGGTCTGGGCCAGGTGCAGATGGGGTTTCAGAGGTGCATGTGTTTGAGTGCATGTGTGTGTGTGGACTTGAGGCTTGTGTGAGTGTGTCAGCGAGTGCGTGTTAAGGGCTAACTGAGGTCTGGTGCTCAGTGACCATTAATGGCCGTTTTTTTTGGCCAAGCAGCCTGTCAGCTGAAACCTTACACCAGAATGTGGTAAAGGCGGCGTCATTCCCTAAATACGCACAGACACACACAACTCTACTGTCCCTGGCAGAGCTTACACAATGATGGTATTAAGTGCTAAGCTGTTGGCAGCGGTAAAGCCCTGGGTATGTGTGAGAGACTGTTTCAGGTAGTTTAACGCAAAAGAGGAGCTGAGGCCTTTTCTAATGAGAGATTAGCCTGGTCTTACATGACTTAATCAATTACATCAAACACTCAAACAGCACCAGCAGGGAGATTAAATAATGGGCTCTCTTAAGGATTAATAAAACACATCTGTATTTGTACTGAAAGAGATGAAAAGGTTCACAGTTTTTCTGTTCATTCTGTTCATTGTGTTTCCCAGAACAATTATGGCAAGGTCACTTAAGTCCCTCTTTTTGCTTTATATTAATAAAAGTGTCCTGCAGCTATTAAAGCCGCAAAAGCATTTTTGTAGGCCATGAATATTGAAAATTTCCAGCCAACTTGCCTCCTTTTCATTTCAGCAGAGCTTAGTGAAAATGACTTGGGAAATGAACAGTGAATGTTTTACTGATGTTGCTGTGTTTCAGTGGGGAGAGCGGCTCCGGAAAAACAGAAGCCACCAAACTTGTCCTTCGCTACCTTGCAACAATACATCATAAATCGAATCTTGCACAGCAGGTATACACACAGATTCTGATGGACACAAATTGCTGCAACAAGATAAAGATAACTACACACACACTCTTATACAATGGATGAGTAATGCCTCCATGTATATTGTTTGTCTCTTTGTCTCTGGTGGCTTACCTTGGGTGCAGATTGAGGTAGTAGAATTCCATGCATGCCTTGAGCTTTACATTGTAAAACTCATCTTTGCTTATGGTCCCTAGAATTGCATCTTTCTGTGTTTTTCTATGGTGTGCTGCTACATTATTCTAAGATGTTGTGAACAAATTGATGCTTTGCATTTGAAAGTCATTCTGATGGGTCCTCATATTGGTGTTTTCCTTTCCTTCAATTAGTTAATTAGCATTTTGTGCATATAGATTGACAGCAACTTTAAAAAGCCCAAGTCAACACAGAGGAACCTGCTCCTGTATTGATTGACTGTGTAACATGGTTGCATGATACCAATCTAGTGGCTAAATTTAAACACTTCATGCAAAGATAGAATTGCTGCCTCTCAGTCAGCAGTTTTAACCAGTCAGAGCCCAGTTGGTAGTGTTTGCATCTGTGTGCAGCTGGGATTTTATGGACATGTAGTCGTACTACAGTTTGGGACAGCTGTGCCCAAGCTTTTCACACCAGGATGTTAATCGTTCTACAGTTTCACAGTTCAGACTGGAAGCTGACAGCTATGCACCAACAAGCTGGTTTAAGTTAAGTTACAGCAAAGAAAAGTGTTTGCAGATCACCATTTCGTGTTGAGAGTTTAATACCACAGTTTAACAGTCTTTCAATAAAGAATTTTGCAGGTGTGAATAACAGTAAAACTCTTTGCAGAGCCTTTCCTAAAAAAAAAGCACACTTGTCCTAGATTTCTCTGTGTTGTGTTTTTGGTGCCACTTTTTAGATCAGAGGTTGCTCAAGGCACATAGTGAATTAATACAATCCTATACATATGGACAATTTTTTTTTTTAATTATTGTTTTGATGGACATAAAAACAGCCTGCTTTGAATATGTGTTGTATGATTGTTGTCATTGTTAAAGCTGCACATTTTTTGTCACTCATCCACCTAAACAAAGTTAATCATTTGCCCTGCGTTTGGATGCCTGGTAGATACTTGAGGCAGCTCCTCTACTGGAATCTTTTGGAAATGCCAAAACTGTGCGGAATGATAATTCCAGTCGCTTTGGAAAATACATAGAGGTCTTTCTGGAAGAGTGAGTATGCAGTAATGACCCAAGTCTATTTACTTCTTAAAGCTACTTTTGTTTTAATGTTTCATCTGTCTTCTTGTTTATTTAGTGGTGTGATCAGTGGTGCCATAACCTCTCAGTATCTACTGGAAAAGTCCCGTATTGTCTTCCAGGTGAAAAATCCAGAGACATAAATCAAATGATGTATTATATTGTAGTTGTTTGTGTATCTACTCACTGTAGCTTTTTGTCTGCTTTAGGCCAAAGATGAGAGGAACTATCATATCTTCTACGAGATGCTTGCAGGTCTTCCGTCTCAGCAGAAACAGGCTTTCTATCTGCAAGAAGCTGAAACCTACTATTACCTCAACCAGGTAGAACCTGATGTACTAAAAAAAAAAAAAAAAAACGTCAGGGTCTCCTGAATGTTGTCTTCAGTTCATGCGTTTGCTGTCTCCACACAGGGAGGGAATTGTGGGATAACAGGAAAGAACGATGCTGATGACTTCCGACGTCTGTGTTCTGCCATGGAAATCCTTCATTTCACTCCAGAGGACCAGTTGGCCATCTTCAGAGTTCTCTCTTCTATACTGCACCTAGGCAATGTCTACTTTCAGAGACATGAGGTAGTACTTCCTACGCAAAGCAACCTCTCTTGATCCTTATTGTCATTATTTTTACTCCTCTCTGAAAACTCTAAAAACACTGACGTTTCAAAAACATAAAATCTTAAGTTATATCATAAATTAGTGGTGCATTGATATTTACAAATAATGTATATTTGTTATCTATAGATAGATCAAGGAAAAACTAAGTACAGTCTACCTAATAATTTAGCAGCAAATAGGATCTCCTTTAGAAGAAACACCCTGAAGTAATTGTATTTGTATCATGTTATTAGACTCTCGGGTTATTGTGGTGAAAATTTGGTCAGGTCTTTACAACGTTGCTTCAGTTAATTGAGGATTGTGGGTATTTGTTTATGCACAGGTCTCACTACAGAAGGTTGAGGTCTCGACTTTGACTAGATCACTTTCACACCTTGATTCTATTCTTTCTTTTCAACTATTCTGTTGTAGAGTTTGCTATGTCTGATATGTATGTTCTTCTGTATGGTCCAGTGTCAGTCAAGCTTTAGCTGTCAGACAGCCTCTCACTTGACTTTGGTTCATGGTTGACTCAAGGTCACTGGATCAAGAAACCAGTGTCTGTGGGAAATCTCCATTCATGGTTGGAAACCTTCACTCTGCTACTCTCTGGAGCAGTCCCCAACTATATGTATATGATAGAAAGAGTCAGCACTTATCAGATTAGAGCACTGACAGCGGCACACTTAGCGGGAGTGTGGTTAATGTTCAACAAATCATCAACCCTCCGCCACCATGCTTGACAGTTGGTATCAGGTGTTTATGCAAATGTGCTGTGTTTGGTTTTCACTACATGGATAAACATCTCATATTGGTCTTGGCTGGAAATTCTTCCACAGGTGTTGTGGTTTGGAAGGCAAGACACAGTCTTTTTCTAGTTGTTTTCTCATGAACGATCACATTTATCATGCTAACTCAAGCTTGTAGTCTGGCATAGCTCTTGTATGTTCATTTTATAATTTCAGTGAGCATTGCGCCCTTAGATTTGGGTGAACCTCCTTGGGATATTGGCCCATTTCTTGGGGGATTGGTGGCTGTTGCAACTGTAGAATGGTAGGCTCCAAATTGTTGCAAAGTGGTCCTATATTCCTTTCTAGATTAATGAGGGGCAACAATTAATTAATTCGATTATTCCTTTCGTGACGTTTAACCTGATACTCAAAACCAGATATGAAATATTGTATACTTTCTTTTTTACACAAGCCAATGTCAGTCAGTTACAAATCATAAATAAGCTTTACTTGAACTCCGTTTCTGCCATATTTTCCTGCATACAACAAATAAAATGTGTTTTCTGAATTTTTTGCTTGCTGCTGTGCTGCAGACTGATGGCCAGGAGGTGGCATCAGTGGTAAGTGCTCAGGAGATCCGAGTTGTGGCGGAGCTGTTGCAGATCTCACCAGATGGACTACAGAAAGCCATCACCTACAAAGTCACAGTCAGTATCAAACCAATATGTGTGCTGTTTAATCTACACAAGTAAACATTTATTAACCCCTGCTTGAAAATGACATCCTAGTTTCTTCCACTCTTGGACTGGGAGGTTATTTATTATGCTTTCTGTCATTCTCCTTACATTTTGACTGATCCAGTGCTGACAGCCATGTAACATGGCAGTATGCCAGCCTCTCTGCCTTGCTTACACACGTGTGGTTACATTAAAGGCATTGTGTCATCGTATCGCCCACACAAAGGAGACACATGTGTTGCTCCCACACAGAGAGCGAAAGAAGGGCAGACAAGAAAGAAACAAACTGGTGTCACTGATCTACTTACATTCTGTCCTGGTCCTCCTGTATTCCTCTGAGGGGTTTTATATAGGTTTTCTGACCAAGCTGACTATTTCTAAATGCCAGTGGGTCGTTAAATATCAGCTTATGGATCGTCTTCCCTTTAATATGGAAAGATCCATAATATTCCCCATAAAAATATCACATCTGAAGCTTCACATACCTCTATTTTGGCAGGCTTTTGCATGACTCGTGGACTATTATTGATTTTCAGTTAAATCAAGCTTTTTTTTTTTTTTTTTTACTGCTCATAATCAAAAGTAAAGGTAACAGGGCTATGCTATTGTTTGTCCTTGTAAGAAGACGGGATACATCAGTTTACAGTCTGGATCTAGATGTTATTTTCTCTTAACCATCTTGCCTCAAACTTCTAATCTGCATGTATTCACTCTTTCATTCATAATTTTAAGAAAGATAAGTCTCAGATCACATCTGCCATCATGTCCAGCCCAGTTTCTGTAACTTGTGTGTTTCTGTCTGGTAACACACCATTTTTATGCATCATTTAAAACATTCTACCAACTACTCATTATGTTACTGCAGAAATATATCTTCCACATCAATATTATCTGCATAATTTATATTATTAATACTCTAAACACATATGTAAAATACCTAAACAAACATGGGTGCATGCACACAGGCACATATTTATATATATGCAGTACAAAAATATGAAAAGGTACACATTTAGCTATTATTGAGCTTTGTTGTTTTGTATAATGATACTTCTAGCTCTGAAAGCATCTCCTGACTCCTTGTTGTTACGGTTTGTATCATTGAGTCGTGTGCCTTTCTATAAATAGCCAAACTTATTATGTAACTTCGAGGCTCAGACCTTTCATTTATGATTGTTGAGATTTGAGTTTTTATGCCTCCAGTTTTTACATAATACAAAATAGGATTCCATCTCTCTTAGTTCAAAGAGGGAAAATATTTTCCAGGGATTTAAAGTAGGGATTTATAGTAAGAAGTCCAACTTTCTACATACTTTGTCCTCCATCAAGTAAGTAAAACAAAGAGATAAAATCTTATATTTAAATTAACTCCTTTGGTGTAGCTCGACAAAAACTTTAGTTAAGTTATACGACAATTAAAAAAAAAAGTAACAGTGAAACCAGAAAGGGAGGAAAGTTGTTTTTTGCTAGATTTTTTTTCACAGAAATAAAATTGATGCATTGCCTTCCTTTACACGAAGCTTCCAAAGGACTTCCGTGGAATTTCAGAAGATGAAACCTCCCAGGTGTTGTGAAGCCAAACAGGAATTTTCCAAATGGAAACACAAAAATAAAACTATTTATTTCATATATTTTTTTAGGCCATCCCTGTAAAACAAAGAAGTATTCCAGTTCCTCATCAACAGTATTTTCTTTTTCTTTTGCATTTACATCTTAACAATAGGTCTAAATCCTGACGAAAAAAAGAATACGTATTTTCATAGTAGAAAATGTGGTCTGTCCTCTTGTAAATCCAGTTGAAATGGTGATCCCACTCGTCCTGACCGCCTTGTAGTGCTTCTGACAACAAATGATTGTGATGAGAGAGGAAAAAAATGTTGAAGCTACATTTGTACAAGGCACATGCTCGTATATACAATACCAGATCCTTTTGCATTATTTAATTACTAATTACAAAGGTGAATACGTAACTGGAGAGGAGTCAGTTGAACCTGGTCATTTCTACTAGCTAGAGGTGTGTGCACATTAAGTGTGTGTATGTCTGTGTGTGTTTATTTGTGTGATAGTCAAGTGCATTTTGGCAAGAGGAGCTCTCAGGTCTCATAGCCTTCTTAATCTGATCAAACTTAGTGTCTCAGACGTTAGCATGCTCACAGTAGCTAATTAGCTCTACAGAAACAACATGTCTAATGCTGATGAGAAATTCTTATGCTTCCCATGGGATTCCAGCATTATGATTTGTAAAGATGAAAGTTTAGATGAAACCACCAGGCAATTCATTTTGATGGGGAACACACATATCTGAAAATTCACACTAATTTGATACATCCAGATGTGAAACCATCATTTGGAAAATGCAAGTAATGACAAAACATGATATTATGAGCAAACAACAAATGATACTTAACTAATATTTATTTTACAAGGTACTCATTTACCTTGTACATGAGTACCTTGTAACTCATTACAAGGTAGCATAGTGGCTGGACTATGCTAGCATGCTACTGCCAGGACTATATGGACTATATGTGTGGTTTGGGTTGGAATGAACATTAAACTTTGAAATAAGAGAATTTCAGAAGGAATATGAAATCTGGTGTGAGCATTTTATTAAGTATTTGCTCTGATCCTGAAATATTTCTCCTTTTTCCCCCTGTACCTAAAATGTGCTGCCTCATATATAGTATTTTTCCCCATCTTATCTACAGGAGACAATGAGGGACAAAATCTACACCCCTCTGACTGTAGAAAGTGCTGTTGATGCCAGGTAAGAGAGATGATAAGAAACATGAACATCAACATGTAGCATGCAGTGCCTTTCTGAATGGAGTTTACAAATAAATCAAAGTTTGCTCTCTTTAACCAATAGTTCAGAAACCATAATCCATTCTAAATAATGACAAATTATTTTAAACTCTCCGTATTAAGGACAGGGGTGTCCTGCTCTGGTCTTTAAAGGCCCCAATCCTGCAGGTTTTAGATGTCTCCCTCATCCAACACACCTGATTCACACTAAATGCCTCTCCTCAACAGCTTGTTGTCAAGTTCTGCCCAAGCATGTTGACCCCTCAATCTGATTCAGGCATGTCGTAGCAGAAAACATCCCAAACCTGCAGGACAGCAGCCCTCGAGGACCCACTATAGACACCACTCTTCTAAAACCTGTACCCCAATCTGTGATAAAAAACACAAGATCATAAACATGTTTTACTTAGTAACTGCAGGTTAATCCATTCTTGGCTCTACAAAACCTAATCTCGACTAGGTTTGGATGATTTATGAACTAACTCTTTCTTATTCTACTTCCAGTTTGCCCATACAAAAAATTTTCATCTTTCACACGCAAATCTTTATTTCCCAGAGATGCTGTTGCCAAGATCCTGTACTCGTTAGTGTTCCACTGGTTAACAGAAAGGATCAATGCTCAGGTGTACCCTTGCCAACACACCCTCTCCATCTCCATTCTGGACATTTATGGATTTGAGGTGAACAAGTTTCCTTGTGTGTTTGCCATCCTGTAACAACCCTGCATTTATAAGAAAGTAAAAACTAAAAAGAAAAAAGAAATAGAAACAAAAATTTAGATTTTTATTTCCACCTTTTTTCTTCCATTTAAACAAAATCACTTACATCTAAAAACTATCCATAAAATGAACAGGTTAGCAAATTAAAAACAATCATCTGGTTCCCCAAAATCCAACACAAGGCTGAGAAACCACCAGCAGAAGTCGACCAGTTAATGAACAATGTAAAAACTTTATGACAGCTAGTGGATTGCCTTTTTACTAGCTTCTTTACCCATATTAGTCAACTATGTGCTACAATAAGGTAAGGTTTATCAAGATACAATATTTTTCCTCAACCGATTTGGAAATCAATTCACATTTCCATGAAACATTGCTGCTCATTATTAACCTCAAGCCCCAGAGCGTGTGCCACCCCTCAGATGCCAAAGATAATTCCTTTTACTGTGACCATAAAGATTTATTTATTGCTGGAAAAGACACACCTTATCACCAGCAAGGGAAGTGCATACTCACACAAACAGGACATCCGTTCATCTATCCCTCACTTTCTTGAGCAGTGATCATAAAGAAAAGACATAAATAATTACTCGCTGTGTTTTTGTGTGGCAACAGGATCTGGCTTTCAACAGCTTTGAGCAGCTTTGCATCAATTATGCAAATGAGTACCTACAATTCTTCTTCAACAGAATCATATTCAGAGAGGAACAGGCAAGTTCAACACACAAAATTACTCACACATATACTCCTCATGACAAATGCGGACATTTGTGGTACCACAACATGATTAATACACATGCAGAATTACCATCAGTGTTTATATAAACGGATTTCATGGAAAAACACATTGTAATGTATCTGATTCCCATACAGGAGGAGTACAGCAGAGAACAAATCCCATGGCAGGACATCGCATTCAGCGACAACCAACCCTGTATCGACCTCATTGCTGCTAAGCCTCATGGGATACTGAGGATTCTAGATGACCAGAGCTGTTTCCCACAAGTGAGGATTGTTACATATAAAGCTTCAGCAAACTGCAACATTTGTCATATACATGGAATAAATTACAACGTTTTTCAATTGAAATGTGCTAATTTGTTGCTAGGCAACAGACCACACTTTTCTCCAAAAGTGTCACTATCACCATGGTAACAATCCAATGTATCAGAAGCCAAAGATGCCTATCCCAGAGTTTACCATCAAGCACTTTGCTGGTCGGGTCACCTACCAGGTATTTATTAGTCATTAGTCTATTTGTATGAGCATGTTTGATGAGCAGGCCTCTCATGATATCAGAGAACAGTTTTAGCCATGAGCATTGTCTCCACTAATATAAGATGTCACTGATGCAGGTTTACAAGTTCCTTGATAAAAACTATGATCAAGTCCGACAGGATGTCCTGGACCTGTTCATCCACAGTAGAAATAAGGTGAGTGGATCAATACACACAGCAGGAGCCATTGCAGTAAGATGTGAGATCATCTTGTGTGAAGATGCATGTGAACTTCTGTGTCCAGATGGTGTCAAACCTCTTCGTGGTTCATGCAGAGGTCATAGGTCAGCAGAGAGGGGGTCACATGAGGAAAAGAAGTTCAGTCACCAGAAAGTATCAAGCTTCCACCGTCAGCAGCAAGTTCCAACAGTCCCTGCTGGAGCTGGTGGAGAAGATGGAGAGGTGACGTGAATGTGCTGTATTTATTCATGGGCAGTAACTCGTGGGACACAGAGACTGACAGCAACAGGCGCAATTTCTGTCAATAATAATCAGGTATAAATAAAGCTGACATCTGATAGTTGTGTCCACAATTCTTTTATTTCAGGTGCAACCCCTTTTTTGTTCGCTGCATCAAGCCAAATAATATGAAGGTAGGTCCTCAAACCATTCTGTTTACTTACTGAATATGAATGTGTTGCATGTGTGTTTGAGTTTATATTCATCTGGGCTCAGCAACCAGGTGTGTTTGAGGATGACCTGGTCAGCAACCAGTTGCGACACTCTGGGGTCCTGGAGACGATCAGGATCCGCAAAGAGGGCTATCCCGTTAGAATGACATTCTACAATTTCCTCTTCAGGTAATATACAGACTGTTGGATCCCCCCAGAAGTATTTATGCAATTAAAATAAACCTTTTAGGTTGTCATTACTTCAGTCTTTATTCTCTGCAGATTCTAAATGGGATTATTACTCTGACTGGCCACTCTAGTAATTTGGGATATTTTCTGTTAATGCTCTCTTGATCAGTATGGCTGATGTTTGTTGGCAGAATCTTAATATACCTCTTTCTTCTCATGATTGTGTTTACTTTGACAAAGTTGTCGGGCTGAGTGGCTGATAAATTAAAGCTCAAATGGTGCTCATAGGAATTATTTCTCCTCCTTATATATATGTATATATATGTGTGTGTGTGTGTGTGTGTGTGTGTGTGTGTGTGTGTGTGTTTCTGTCTGTGAGTGGATTCAAAGGGCTCAAATGCAGTAATGACTATGCTATAGATACTTCAAAATTGTGTACACATGTCTTTTTCTGTGTGCTTTTAAAAGGTGTTACTTATCCCAAACGGTGCCCTAGCACCTACTAAACAAAGCCTGTACTACAGTTTCAAATCTGAGAGGGTTCTCACTTCACACACAGAGTTGTTTGTCCATTCAGAGACATTGTCGTAAAATGGTGACACAAATATCGCAGTTTCACTGTACACGGGCCCACAGCAAATGGCTCAATCTAAGAGAACAGGTATTTATGTATTTAGATACCAATAGAAACACAGTTTTAATTATATAATACAGTACATTTCTCTGTCATTGTTATATGCTTCACATTTTAGTCATTTAAGGGAATCAAATAAAAAATGTGGCATAGTTATTGAAAAGATGAAAAAATGACAAGTCTTCTTGAGCTAAAAATCTCTGCATATTTATATATGCATTATAAATACACATGCATCCTCAGGTATAAGTCTCTCGTGGGAATAAGAGAACTTCCAGAACCAAATGAAGAGAACTGCATTATATTGCTCAGCAAACTGTGTCCCCTGCGACCGGGTATCTACTATGTTGGTGTCACAAAGGTGAGTTCATGCATCCTAGTAAAATCCAACACCAGAATGTAGTGCCATCACGGTATTGTGTAAGAATCATGATGCTATTTCTGTGACTTTTAAAAAATGGCACATGCATTTAATGTAAGATGCCTGCGTGTGTGTGTGGATGGTAGTTGTTTCTAAAGGAGGATATCTACCAGCTGTTGGAGTGTAAAAGAGAGCGGTCCCGTCAACTTGCGGCTCTCACCTTACAGCGTTACACCCGCATGTTCTTCGTCAGGAAACGATTTGTTGAGTTCCGCTCCAAAATCGTCAGATTTGAGGCGCACTGCCGCGGCTTCCTCGTGAGGTGAGCATTCAAATAAAAGTCTTAAAGCCTTTTTAAACATTCCAAAAGTGATTATAAAAGTGAAGTTAAGTCTCAACAAAATCACTATAAATAGTTAAGAATAAAGTTTTGATACAAACCTCTGAATTCAGAAGTACTTTAGCGTCTGGCTAATTTATTAGGTACACCTTGTTTGTACAAATATCTAAACAGCCAGTCACATGTCAGCATCTCAATACATTTATGCACGTAGACTTGTAGACATGATCAAGATGACTTGTTGAACTTCAGACAAATTTAAGCAACTTAAAATGTTGCATGGTTGTTGAGACCAGACGGGCTAGTCTGAGTATTTCAGAAACTATTGATCGACTGGGATTTATGTGGGGTTTACAGAGAATGATCTGAAAAAGAGAAAAGATCCCCTGAGCAGCAGTGAACTGGATAGTAATGATGTCAGATTTTATAGAAGAATGGACAGACTAGGTGGAGATGGTAGAAAGTCAACATGAGCTCAAAAGACCACTGGTTATAACCAAGGTATGCAGAATACCAGCTCTGAACTCACCAACCTTGAAGCAGATAGCTACAGCAGCAGAAGATCACACCGGGTGCCACTTCTGTCAGTTAAAAACAGGAAATTGAGGCTAGAATTCACACATACTCACCAAAATTGGTCTGATGAGTTTCCATTTCAGGTGCAACATTTAGATGGTGGAGTTAGAATTTTCTTTAAATAACTTCGTAGCCTAGTCTCAACAGTTCAGGCTGGGGCAGTGGTGTAATGGTGTGGGGATACGTGGACACGCAGGCCCCTTAGTACCATCTGAACATGGTTTAAACACTGCAGCTTATCTGAGTGTTGCTGCTGACCATGTCTATCCCTTTATGACCACAATGTACCATGTTCTGATAGATGCTTCCTTCAGGAATAATGCGCCATGTCACAAAGCTCAAATCATCTCAAACTGGTATATTGAACACAACAATTAGTTCACTGTACTGCAGTGGCTTCCATAGTCACCAGACCCAATAGAGCACCTTTGGGATGTGGTGGAGCTGGAGATTCTCAACATGGATGTTCAGCCGACAAGTCTGCAGCAACTGTGTGATGCTATCATGTCAATATAGAGAAAATCTCTGAGGAATGTTTCCATTTCTTGTTTAATCTGTACCATGAAGAATTAAGATAGGTCTGAAGCAAGAGGGATTCTAGTACAAGCAAGGTGTATCTTACTTGTCGGACAATCAGATTAAAAATTGTAATAAAACTTAAATTCTCATTCTGTCTTCAAGGAAGCGTTATGTGAAAATGAGGGCAAGTCTGGTCCGCTTCCGCTCTCTCGTCCATATGTACATCAACCGCAGGCAATACATCAAGGTTACACAAAACTTTCCTTTAAAACAAACTTTTCATTCTTGTTTTATTATTTTGTTTTCATGGAAAATCTAAGAAAGCATCCAACTGCAACACAAACAGCTTTTCCCCAGATTTTTGTCGCATTTCACTTTTTAAAAATTTTTATGGGGTTTTTTTTTTTGGAAAAAAAAACAAAAAAACAAAAACGCCAAATGTGTGATTTCTGTTTGCAGATGAGGTTTGCACTTAAGAGGAAAGCTGAAGAGGAGAGGAGGAGAAGAGAGATGGTAAGATGACTTATTTTCTCACGAGGCTTCGTTTCTACAGTGGAGGTATACAGATGTTTACTAGATCATCACCAGTGTGTAGCTTTGAAGTGAAATTTGTCTTTTTTTTTTTTGCAAATTAACTAAAATCAGTAACTCTTTCAGGAGCTGTCGAGGAGGGAGGTGGTTAATGTCACACACCTGGTGATCCCTGTAGAACTGGGGGCTCTACTGCAGGCAGCAGGAGGTTTGTAGATGTCCATACACATCAGTATTTATCACATGGTGTACTTAGATATAATTCATAGACTAAATGTCGGAGAGCACTCTGTTTGGCTCTTTCAGTGCATCTTATCCCTTCTGAAACTAATCTGGCCTGACAGTACAGAGCATTAGTTAATAAATAAATCAAATTGTGAAAAATAAGGACTTTAATGGGATTTTTAAAATGAGCCAGAATGAGCTTGTCATGTTTTTTATAAAATAAATAAATAAAAAAAAAGCTGACTTCATCATTTCTAAAGGACTCCATGTTCCTGTATGTATCCAGGCTGACTTGTGTTTCACCCTTGGCTGTCTCTCCTTAGTCAAGCGGGAGCTGCATTCAGATTGTCTGGCTCTGCTTCAGGCTCCTCACATCCAGGAAGAGGGTCAGCTCACTCTGCCTCTGGACATCAACAACTACCCTTTTTATCGCTATGTACAGATCCACTTCAGGGTGAGATGTGCATCAGCATTCCCAACATACTTTTATGCATTTTATGCATTTGTATAATCACTCAACCGTTAAGGAGGAAAAGTTACACATGGCTGATTTGCAGAAGACACAGACTCAATAACATGGTTGTTATTGGAAACAATGACAAGGATTTAAAGACTTCCCCATTAAGATAATTTAACATGGGGTGTGGGGAAAAGATTTTAGTTTTTCCTAGACTCTGGACTTTATTAAGGAAGTGTATGAAGCAACAGTGATGTTGGCCACTTTTTTTGTGGAATTCCTGTTTAAAACATTTATATTTAGTGGTTGCAATCTTAAATTTTCTTCCAGGCAAGAGAAAATTAGAAAGTTAAAGTAACTTTACAGTAGCTTTGCAGCACCATATCACACAACCCAAGAGGATATTATTGGAGGAAGTGATGACAAGAACAAGAAAGGAGAGGATTTCAAGATAAGCCTTTTCTTATGCAGTGCCAAAGTTAAAAAATCTACCAAAGTGGGGCTTTGAATTTTCTGCTAAAGCTAGCAATTGTTAAACATTTAACACTTTGGTTAGCATTAAAAATTTTGTCCGTCTCATCCAAATCAAATCAAATTTTATTTATAAGATGCCTTTCCTACAAACGAAAGCAGCACAAAATGCTTTCCATAATGAACTTACATTATCTATCCCCCCCTGATGATCTGGTTTCTCACTACAATGAGAAGTCTCTGCTGGATCATGAACTTTCTAGCTCTTCTTAAAACCACATGTGTCTCATTTTCTCAGTCTGCACCCTGGTTTACACCTAAACTAAGCAAATGGTCAACAACTTGAAAGTTTCAATTAGAAAACTGGTTTTTCTGTTCATAAAGAGATATTCAATAACCACATTTTATATATTTAAAGATTGTATTGCTAAAACCAAATCCATTTACTACTCTAGTATCATATGTTCAAATAAAGGAAACGTCAAGTAACTTTTTTACAGCTTAACACTCTTCTCAAACTCCCATACACTCTACCTCCTCACATGTACTCAGCTACCTTTTGTAGCTCATTAATATCACTTGTCAATTACAAAATAAGCAAAATCCATCAGGATCTTGGTTCAAACTCTACCTTATGCACTTTTTCTAACACTTCACTGCCCTCACAGAGGTTCCTCTGCTCTTTAACTCCTCGCTGTCACAGACATTTCCAACCTCGTCGCAAAGTCAAAACTCTTTTTGGTTAAAGCTTGCCTTCCCTCTCTGCTTCCTCTTATCTCAGCCATCATCCACTCTTCACTTTCCACTGGAATTGTTCCTTCACCTTCTCTATCGCCCCAGCATTGAAAAAAAACTGGTGCCGATCCAAATAACTTCAATAACCTTCGCCCAATTTCCATTTTTTTCACACTTATTTTCTAAATACTTTAAAACAAAGTTGCAACCAAAAATTAATTCCTACTTGATTAAAAACTATTTGTATGAACAATTCCAGTCTGGTTTTCTTTCTTTCCTGAGCTGAAACAGCCCTTTTAGAAATGACTAATGATCTCCTCATGCAAGCCGATTCTGGTCTTCATCCTGCTTGATCTGAGTATGGCCTTTGATACCATATCTCACACTGTGCTACTCAATAGATTCATTTCTATTGGTTTCTCCCACACCCCTCTAGACTGGTTTAAATTATACCTCTCTGGCTGGACTTAGTTCATCCAACTTAAATTATTTACCTCCCAGCTCTCCCCTGTGTTACAGTCTGGCTCAATGGCTACAACAAAGACAGAAGCAGGCACAAGGTGTTTCTTTACCAAAACATAATTTATTAAAGAGAAACCAAGTAAAACATGTGGAGGTCTAAATCAGTGATGTATGGGGTGCATGGATGTATGGAAATGTATGTGAAAACATAAACCAAACCAAAAGAACAAAGCAAAACATGCCACACCCAGACAAAGCCTAGACCTGGGCGACATACTGGGCCTAGATGTGGCTGGTGTCACCAATCACCAGATGGCAACTGCAACACAAACTAAAAAGCAGTAGTGGGGCCATCAGAACAGTTACCACTGATGTGCCTCAAGAATCTGTCATGAGGCTCCTTCTTTTCATTATCTTCTTCATTATCTACCTTCTTCCCGTTGGTAATGCTTCCAGAAAAACAATATAGATTATCATTGCTATGCAGATGACACCCAGCTTTCCAGCAAACCCAGGTCCACCTTTCGCCCTTGTCTCAGCTAACTTAAATCATGGTGTTTTTTTTATTTCCTTTAACTTAACAGTGATAAAACAAAATTTCTTTAAGTTGGTACCAAAGCCATACTATTTAAAACTGAGTTTTATCCAAGTTGACAACTTCTTTGTTTGTCACCAGTTTGTCATCAGTATACAATTGTTTACTGCATGAATGTGGAAATGATATTATAACAGTGCCCAAAACCTGTTGCTGTTTGAGGCGCCACATAGTTCTAAATCTAGATAAAAACTGAACGTATACTATAAATATTTTTTTGCTGCAGGAACCAAAGTTTGGGTTGTTGATGGCCCCTTTGGAGTCACCTTTGACCCGGTTGGAGGAGGACCTGCACAAGGAGGCTGTGGACCTATTTAACATGGTGGACTGACCTCTCATCCTATTTTGCCCTCTTTGAATCATTCTTAACCATGAATCAGTCAGTGCTGCTATGTGTTACAAATCATGTAATTTTGTCCCTTAGAATATCAGAGTTAAGTATGGATTAATAATATTTGCTGCTTGTCCTTTGTAATTTATTGACAGCAAAGACACAACTACCAAAGCTCTGAATCACTTAAACGCCCATATTACACAATCTAACCAGACTTAGTTGTTCAAATGAAAAATAAATATTTTATTATATTTTTTTATTCTATCTTCTTCAGGTGTTACGATTTATGGGGGACCCTCACTTGAATGGAGCACAAGAAAACATGTTTGGGAATTACATCATCCAAAAGGGTTTGTCATCTCCAGGGTTACGCGATGAGATCCTGGCTCAGGTTGTCAATCAGGTGTGGAGGAACACGAACACTGAGAACGCAGAGAGAGGCTGGCTGCTGCTGATGGCATGTGTTTCCTGCTTTGCACCATCACCCAAAATGGATAAATATCTGCTGAAGTGAGAAATAATTTATATATATTTGAATATGTATATGTATATTTACATCATTCATAACTGATACAGATTTTAAAAAAGGGTCATGTTTTGAGTAGTCAGTAAAAAGAATATGTACATTCACCCTCACAAAGGGATATTTAGTTGTTTTTCTTTTTAGCTTGATTATGAAAAAGGAGACATGGAAACTGATTTTCACTGTTGCAGACAACTTTAACCTGTGAAACCTAGAATGCACATGCATTATATTGAGGTTTTCTGCAACAGTTCACTTTGATCTCAAACAAATTTTTAACAGCAAAAAGATTTTTTTAACCTAAAATTGCCCTTTTTTCACCAGTTATGCTCAGTAATTCAAGCAATAATTGAACAGCTGTTGTGCAACATTAATGTCTTTAGGTTGAGAAAGTACTATAGTAGCAAAGAAAAGAGCCAACTGATGTCACAGGGAAGTGGCAGGAAAAAATAGACCATTTCTTAGAACTACTAAAGGTTTATTACAAATTAAGTGTTTCAAATTATAAAAATTTGCTCTTTTTACATCTGTGGATTTCAGTGGTTGGGAGGGCACAAACCAACTCAATAAGTCTAAGATGTTTGTCAGGTTGAGGTCATTTAAGTCTTTCAAGGTGAGCAATAAGACTTGTTAAATCAATTTAAAATCTAATGAGAAGTTAGTGAAGGGAAGCAAGCACAAGGGTGTTGTACTCACTTTACACTGGTAATGATTCTTGATGCATCTTTCTGAATTAATTGGAGGGTGACAGAGGGAACTTTGACTGGTATCAAAACACATTAAAGTACAGTAATCAAGAATAGACAAAGCATGCAGTCAGGAGTTGAAAGAAATGCTCTGATTTTTAGTATTTCTCTAAAGGTGGAAAAACAAGACTGAGCATCAAAAACTAAGTTTCAAATAGTACTCCTAGATTTCTAGCTGTTTGGGAGACTCATAAGGTTGCTAGGATCTTTTGGTTTTAGAGGTATGGACAACTGAGTGTCATCAGCATAAAAAAAATCTAAAATATATTATAGTTATGAATAAGATGGCCAAACAGTTTATATCTCTGCACACTCATAAAACTAAACTAAAATCACTTTACATCAAAAACGAGCACTGAGAATAACTGAGATGGTGGGTATAGCTTAAGGTAAAAATTTAATTTAAAACATCTGAGTGCTTATACAACATTAAAAACTTTTTGTGTTTCCTCGTGTGGAGTTAAGTTGTGGTATAGATTGAGTGACAGCCCAAGCATGAACCAGTTCAAGTAGCGGAACAGTTTGTTTTGACACGGTATGGGGAAGAAGAAGGGTTTAGACAGTTATTGGGGGTTTACAGTTATTGCTATATGTCAATGTTTTTGTTTTATGTATATTATGTAAATATTATCATTAGCTCTATCTGTGAACATGTTAAACAGGAAGTGAACAGCAGACTTTTGATGTAAAATGGAATAAGGGGTAGGATTAAATAAGTGTAATATGTAATAATTCTGTGTAACTTGCTAATATGTTCAAAATGAACATTTATTCATTACTTCATTCATACAGTAAATCAGCAATTAGCCAACCGATGACATCAAAGTGGGCCCTTTAAAAAGAGAGGGCCTTGAAAGGTCTAAAACATGCATGCTGCACATTTTCTAAGCATCAAAACATGTGCATTTATTCGAGTAGATTCCCAAATGAACAAACATGACTATGTAAAAGTATCATATGAGCTCTTTAAAGCAGAACCTGATTTGACCACTGCTTTCCAGGTTTGTGTCAGACCATTCCCCTGCAGGTTGTCAGGCGTTGCTGCAACACAGACTCATCCAAGCCAGTCAGAAGATGCAGCTAAGCCTAGGCTCCACCCTTGAAACTGCACGAACTTACCCACTGTCACTGCTGGAGTGGACAGCCAATAGGAAGAAGGCCAACATGGTCTTGCACGTGCACTGTTTTGATGGTGAGATGCATTTCGCCTGTTTTTACATTATGCAGTTTAAAACATTGTTTCAATTAAACTCAGGTTAGTGACTGTAAAAACACAATTTCATCACACTTATGCCCAAGTTGATATTGTTTGATCAATTTTTGATCTTGTATTTAAATGAAATGATTTACAAAAAATCTCAAAAAAAAAAAGAATTGCACCGCCTCTAGCACTACATGACAGCACCTGGGTTCAACTGGGTTCACAGCAGTCTGACTACCACTTAATTATGATGTCCCATCTTGTTTGAATTCATGCTTGTGCTGTTCTTACTCTCAGATCTAAGTCGCTTTGGATAGAAGCGTCTGCTAAATGACTGTAGAATAGAATAGAATAGAATAGAATAGAATAGAATAGAATAGAATAGAATAGAATAGAACATTCAAAATTGTAATGCCTACACATATATGTGTGTATACATTTATAGTTATACAAGATAGATGTGTATTATAGCTTCTGTTTTATACGTCTGTTTTTTAAAACATAAAAGAATTCCTAAAAGCTGATTGGATATCATACACCATGATATTCACTTACTTTTTGAATGGGCACACACCTCAAAGTGAGTGGGATCAATTACAGCCTCTTATCATTGATTATTCATTGCCAGTCAGGATCAGGTAATAGCATCTAAGCTCTATGGTCTCTGAATTGTGCACTTTAGATACAGTTTGCTTGTAATCTCTAAGCAATTTGTGTAATTCCAAAACTACAATGGAATTACATAATTGGGGATATTGCTTGTGCATTCAATAATCTTTCTCTGCAGGAGGGTCATTCCTCTGTCCGGTTCATTCATGGACCAGTGGAGAGGATTTAGCCGGACATATACTTCGTCACAGGTGCTAATATTGTGCACTGAATGTTCACTTAGTGTATACTGAACTGTTAGGTGGTTGTATATCTTTTTGTCAATGCATGTCATTAAAGACTTTATGATAATATTTGAATATTTCAATTGTGGTCTTGCAGAGGAGTGTCAGATGGGTGCAGGGGGTGTTCAATTTTGATGAAGGAGCATGGCCAGTGGGTGGAGTTAGCAGGACACGACTATGTGATGGACTTGATTGCTGACCTAGAGCTCCCTTTGGACTTCCCGAAGCAGAAGAGTTACTTCATCGTTAGCACTGACAACCTGTCTAAAGTCAGAGCTAATACCAGCCTGTCAGTGTGTAAAATATAAATATACACACTCTGGCATTAAATACACCAAAGAGAATATTTAACAAATTACCTTGTTCACTATTTTTTCAGTACTTTGTTTGGTGGTGGCTTTGACTCAGATGAGGAGCTTCCTTCATCCTTTCCTCTAAAGAGCAGCAGAACTACCTACAGCCTGCCTGATTCTGATGGTTACTTCAGCCATGGTAGAGAAAAGCACACAAATACACAAAGGAGGCCTTTAACCTTTAGAAGTTACCCTAGGATTGTGACCTCAGACTTTTATACATTGTGTTCTTGGACTGATCTTCATTGGTTAAACACCTAGTGGGCAGAAGGAGGCTTTGAATTTCCCATTTAGATTTTAGTCAAATCTAAATGTGGATGAAAACAGTTTTCAGCCTCAGTGAGCATAAACAACTCTTTTTCTGTGAAATTTTATGACATAATACATGTGTTCTTATATGCTCGACCAACTCGTTTTGTGGAGTGCCAGGTCTGACTTGAGACAGATACATTTTTCAGGTTCGAGGCTGGATTGATGTCCCTTTACTGTGCATTGGTGTCCTGAATGCATATACAGAGGAAGAACTGCAATTGAAGTTAATGCGGCCTTGTTACGCTCTGAGCTGGGAACCAGGTTAATTGCAAAGCCACACTGTGTGTGTAAGGTCAAGTCGGCATGGCGAAACACACTGCTCTTACATACAGTAAGATGCTAGTGCCACTTAGCTTAAGCACACACTAATGTGGTACTGAGCTTCCTCTGTCTGTTCTGTTTGGGATACCAAAGACTAATAGCAGGAGCTTACAGAGGACATCCTTTGGACTGATATGGCAAACATGGTTAGAGTACAGAGCTGCAGCAAACAGGTGTTGGGAGGAGGTCAAAATACTTATAATATTCATAGAACCTCAAATAATTTCACATGAAAACCATTTTAAAGCCTAAAATCAGCAGCATTTCATGGAAAAACATCTAAACATTTTAACCTAACAAACAGATTATGTTTTAGAGATTTAATTAATGCTTGTAGAATGACTGCATTTTACTCTTGTATTTACTTTTGAACTTATACACACACACACACGTTTGTGTGTGTGTCTGAAATTCAAATTTCTTTTAAACTCTTAAAAAGTCATCTGGGTTAAAACACTAAAACTGTTTTATGAGATTTAAATAGTTTAGTGAAGTGAAGTTGCTGAAATCTAAAGAGAGAGAGAGAGAAAATGCTGGGACATTTTGCACAGAGGGAACTGGTATTAAAACTGTAAAAGAGACAGCAAAACTTTCTAAAAGACTACTGAAATAGTTTGCTGGAGGTCTTGTCACTAAAAGAGTTGTTCAATATAATGACTGTGCAGCTGAATAATTTTACAAGGGAATTTTTTGGAGAAATCTTTATTCATCTTAATGGTCTGATTATTAAGTGTGAAGTAGATATTTAGAGCATCTGTGCTGTCTGTTTCCAGCAGAGTCAGATGGGTTCAGTGATGGTCAAACTCAGAGAGGAATGGACCGCTACCTGGACAGCCTGTTTGACCCTGTGCTGTCAGACAATGGAGTAGTGAGTGCTCACACTGATTTCCTGCAAACAACAGTTTACAATGTGAATTTACTTTGCTTTGGAAACCCTCGCATACTTTAATCTTCTCAATGCCCTAAAGTCTTTGCACTATACCTGTTTTCTGCATGTAGTACATTCTGTATATGGTTGTGAGTATACAGCATGGAGGGGCTACAGCTGCACCTTAGTGTCCAATGTTGTATTTTGTGTTGGCTGTAAAAGCTAAAACTAAAACTCTTTTTCATGGACATTTACTAAGGGGGTGTTTGTTTATTGGTTAGATTAATTCATATGTAAAATCCCTTTTGGAAATCATCCTAGTTCTTCTGACCATCGAGGATTGGAGCGACTTGACTTGTTATCAACACTCAGTTTTAAAGCTGGTGTCTCTGATTGTATGGGAGTGCATTACTGTTTATCGAAGCCAAAAACTTGCACATCTGGAAAGGCACAATGAAAGCTGAACAGTATATTTAGATTTTAGAGTAATGCATAGATCTAGCTAATAGAGAAGGATTTGCATGTTTGGGGGTGGTAGCTCTGTGGTTACGGAGGATCTAGTTCCCGACCTGACAGAGGTATACCACCAATTTTTACCAAGTGAAAACATTTGGTGCATCATAACGTTCAAGTTTTTCTTTTCCAGGTCTACTGTGAATCTTCGCAAATAATTCCCAACTTGTTTGGAAATGTGGCTGTAGTTCTAGCTCTGAATTGCATAAAAACTGTCATCTCATGCTCATTCTGTCTCCTCTGCCATCTGAGGGTGAATGGCACTGAGTGGTGATGGATGGGTGGAACATGTGATCCACCGCCTCTGTTCGTGTATGAATGGAGCAAACAAGTGGGATGATTAGGTTACTGAATGACCTACCGTATTTAACTGTAGCAGCAAGCAGGACATGTAAACTGCCCTTCAGATGATTCTGTGCTTTTAATAACTTTACATTATCTTCATGTGCAATACAAGACGTGACAGAATGACCTATTACAGTAGGTAAATGTGGAGAATTTCCTACTTTAGGGCATTGACCGGGATATTGAGAAAGACACAAAATTGCAACTGATTGATGTAAAGTTTTCCCTTAACACACTAGGTTTTAACATCCGGAAATATAAGTTATATTTTCCAGCCATACTTAATTTTATTTCCTCCAGACAAAACAGAGTTTTCAGTTTATGACCCCTTACTTGTATAACTATCTTAAAGAACCAGTAATGCTGCAAACCGAAAAAGTATAAATATTTAAATAAAACAATATGATTTATTGATCTTGTGACAATGGACTTTTTTGTTGTTATGGATTTGGTGGCAGACACAATCCTTTTGGGTGTTTACAAGTTTGTGACAGCTGTATTTATGTAGGATGGAGCATCTTATACAACATGTACGGTACATCCTGGAGAGTATTCAGTTCCTGCAGCTCTACTGGCTCCCCTCAGAGAGGGTCTGAACCAGCCATCATCTCCCATGTTCTTTTAGTCTCTGTTCCTCCAGTACACACTTTTTATTCCCTTTTCATGTCTTATAAACTCCAGTTTCCCCATCTGCAAGCATTTTTTTCCTTTTGCTGAACCTTGGCTGTCTGGTTCTTTCATCTTTCCAGGACATCGAAAAAACTGGAGGTTTGACAGCAAGGATGAAGGGTGGAGGAGGTATAGGTGTCACAGGAGGACAAGGAGACAGGGAGAGTCACACACCCCACAGCAGGCCTTATCCACCAGGAATACATCCCGGAGGTACATTTTTGAAGTTCTGAGTGTGTGTTTCCTGTCTTTACACCTGTTGTATGTAAATATTACTATATTTTTCTTTTATTTAGATTTTTCTTTTTCATTTTCACATTTTCATATCTTGTTTTGTCCCATATCCATCCCTCTCGCTGACTGTCTCTCTGTTGGCATCAATTATTCATCTTGATCTAAGTGGGCCCTAAATAGTTGGCTGAAGTCTTCGTTTGATTAATAGTCTTTTAGTCTTTTTTCTCACTTCAGATCTTCTGCTGAATGCTGAAAATACTACAAAGCTGAAAAAGATGGGTAATTGTGTTTTAACCCCACTCGATTGGGTAAATAATAAAAAGAAATAATTTAGCATATCAGCCCTGGTATTAGACTAGAAAGTAAAAGATTATAGAGACCATTAGAGATATGATTGTTGCTATGACAAAAGTATTTCCATACTGTTAGCTCAATTACAGTGAACAAAGCTGTAGTTTTAACCCATGGCATGTTTAATCATGTTTCCTGGCTCATAGTGTCATTATCATAAATGTCACCTCAAGCTTAATTGCAGGGTAGAAACTATATGGCTACATACCCTGTTAGCTGTGACAAACTGATGAAATATGACGTTAGCTTGGTGATAGCTGCAGCTAGCAGCTGCTCCCTTAGCAAAATGAGCTGCCAGAAGGTTGCAAGCTGCCAAAATTAGGCCCTGTGGAATGAACAGACCTGTGCTAACTACTATTCACGTGGACAGAGCTGAGGGGGTGGCTGATAGTAGCTGGGAACTTGCCTTATTGAATACAACTAGCCGCCATTGGCTGGTGAAGTGGACGACTCTAGCTACTGCTAGCATCCAGCTAACTTCTTCTCATCACTTGAATTATTTTACATTTTATGCTAAGTGTTGATTTTGGTGGTGAAAGATAGCTAAAGGAGCTAACAGTAATTTATTTTGTTACATGTCCATACCGCACAATCGAAAGAATCTATTTGTTGTAGTTCTGCAACCACTCAGAAACATGGAGTTGCTCACACAAGCAACCATAGTTTGCTCTTACCAGAGATTCAGCTGTAATCTTTGTGGTTGTTCATTGTTCTGGTCATGTTCTAGATCTAATTCTGGTTGGATTTGAGGGTACATGTACGAAAACATAGTGTTTTTGTCAAAGGTATCCTTTTGTTTACAAGCAATAGAAACTTATCCCTCTCCCCTGGCAAACTTCTAGAAATTTAACAAATCAGGGGACACTTCGCCCAAATTCTTTCATGTTAAGGAGGAAATCTCTAGGTGAAAACTCTCTATCTGAAATAATTACAGCCCATTTTGATTAATGATTGGTGCAAAGCTAATGTAGAGTTACCCAAAATAAAGAATTAAAGGAAATGATCATGCTGCTTTGCTTTAAAGTTAAGGTGTACAGTTTGCCAGCCTTGTTTAGAGGCTATTAGCAGCCTGGCTTCATCAATAATGCATAAATAGCCATTCACTGTAACCACAGATGTCTCCTTTACTTTCTATTGACATGAGACACTAACTTTGTAGAGTATATTATTATTTTTTATCAGGTATGTGGTTGCTCTTTTCTTCTTGTCTATGAGGTTATGCATGCTACTTTGTTGCTAAAGAGAGCGTCTACATTTACCTGAGATCTCACTGCCCCAAACTGATCTCTTTCCAGACTTCTAGATATTTTAACCTTTTCTTTACAGTTTTATTTCTTCACTTTTCCGTCTTTTGTTGATTAAAAGAATTCTTAACTATAAAGGAAATTAAGGAAAATGTAAATATTTGGTGACCAATGTGTGGACAAAACCTAACTTTTTATTTATTTTCTTTACCTTTATTAAACCAAGTAGGTCAGCTGAGAACCAGTTCTCATTTGCAATGAAGACCTCGGCACTTAGTATTAGTTTTTTAAATACTTGCATAGATATTTCAGTCTACACATTATGGACTGCTATATAAATACATTAAGCATGACTTATAGCCACTCTGAAAGCATTTTCTTTTTCCAAAACCAGTTTTAAAAGATAAATCATTTAAAAACATATCATCCAAATATCTATCAGTTATATCTGAAAATGCTAAAAGCATCTTTGACATCTCACTATGACTGAAGATATGATATATGGCAGTTTATATTAATTTAAAACATCAGTAGAGCACCGCAGGTAACACTGTTCTTCAATCTAATGATATTCCCTGCCTACTACTCCTCAAGCTGTGCCAGTGCTGCCGGTAGCAGGAGGAATGATGCCCCCCATCCCTGCCATGCCAATCCCCTCCCACCACCATCATCACGAACAATACCAACAAGAACAGCAAGAACAATCACAACAACAGTACCACCAATACAACCGGCCCCAACAGCCTTACCCCCTCCAGACCTCCTCAACAACCCCACCAGCCACTCGTGTAGCACCCACCCCATTGCCCTCTCGCACCCCTGATGCCATGACCACTTCCTCTGCTGCTGACAGAGGCACTGATGGAGCATCTCATGTCAGTGTCCCAGGTCTGCAGGGGGTGCCCTCATTTCCAACCACGTCTGTGGTTCCAGGCTTACCTGTGATGACAGGTGTGCCAGGTACAATGAAAGAGTGCGCATTAGATTTTCCAGCATGTGTGGCCTAAAGTGTGTGGGCATGGTGAACTTTAAATTTATGTTTTGCATTTTTATGAGTTTGGACACTTCCCGTGTGTGGTTTGTGTGAAGCAGAAGAGTTTGCTATTTCTTATGGAGAAATGTTGAAGTGTGTTTTTACTATTGTTCTCCTGCAGCTTCTTATTGCACCCTGTTTGTTCTTCCTCAGGATCAGAGCAGACAGTACTGACTCAGCAGCAACAAGCCATCATCAACCAGCAAGCTATCATTCTGGTGTGACACACTTATTTTTTCTCCACACAGCTCAGATAAAAGTACCAATGTTGTTACACTGAGTTACATGAAGTAATTTATTGGGGATTAAATAAAATGTACAAGCAAAATACTGTAAGATTTACTTGCTTTGCTAGCTACCAACATTACCAGTAGTTGGCTAGCAAGTAGACTCTTGCCCAAATAGTAATTAAATTGTAAGATTAAATTGATTTAGGTGATAAAAGTAATTGATATTTTATGAAAGCATACTTTCTTGCCCTAAAAAGAGAATTAGATGACAAGATAAAAACTATTTTAGCTTTTCTCTGCTAAACATGAAGCTTCAAGAATCACGTAGCTGAGTGTGAAACTTTAGTTAGTGAGACTCATTTCAAACCAAAGTTGTTTCATCTTATTTGTTTATGTTGGTCAGTAAAATATACTTTATTGCATTGGTTATGTTTGGAGCAACCGATGCTAGCCGTTTCCAGTTTTGTTTAGTAAAACTAGCTGTCTGCTAATACATTTACAGGCACCATAATATCCTGGATCTTACTAAGTCTTTGACAAGATGCTAGATGACAAATATATTGTTTTGATTAACTAAATTATGTAATTCCACAATCTAGTTTTATTGCATAACATATGATAGCTATGTTTGTCCATGGCGCAAAGATGTAGCACTTTTACAAAAAAGGCTAAGAAACTGTTAGATGTCAGCGTACCAATGCATATTTTATGTCAGCTATTTAGTTTTAATCCCAGTTTGTAATACCAAGCCTGGCAACTTCTTTTTGATAGTGAAATTGAAATGTGAGGGAACTTTATTAGGTTCCTTGGGAAAATGTTGGGTAAGATAGGCTCAAACTGAGATTTAGTTTATGAACAAACAATGACATAAGGGTAAGCTGCATCTGACATGCATTTCATATAGAATAATAGATATTGTTTTTGTGTTGTAGGCCCAGCAGATGACCATGCAGGCCATTGCAATCCAGCAGCAGATGTTATCTTCCTTCCCTCCTGTTGCTCCAGCGCCGCAGTCGCCACCTTCACATCATCACACACACATGCCCCAGAGCTCACACACACCTAGTCCAGTGAGTATACACACCATGCTTTGGTGATGTATTTGTTAGACCATGATGTATTTATTTGATGTAATTGAAACATCATCTCGCAGCTATGACGTTTCTTGTTTCTCTGCAGACCAAAGAGAACGAGGAGCCCCACAAGCCTAGTCCTGCTGCTGTTCAGCGGAAAACAAGTATGTCTCATGAATTCTGGTATTAAAGTAGTGAAGTGAAACGCAGCGAAAGTTTTGAAACAATACGAATGCTTTCAATATCAAGTTATGTACATACAGTTAAAAATCTAGAATGGAATAATGTTGATCATTACTTTTATTACTTTTCTTTTAGTACTAGGACAAAGGGTTGAAGATATCAGCAATGAACCTCAACATTCCTGGCTTGTGTTTGCTTGATATAATGGAAAGTTATTTTTCAGGTCCAACACGAGGCCCACCCCCTGAGGATGTGGTCCGATCCAGTGTGAGTAACACAGAGCGCATCGACCCCAGCCATGACATTAAAGATATCATCAAACAACACCAGCCTGCAGGAACAACATCTTCCACTGGGTCGTTCTCACAAAAGTAACACATTCAAAGCAGCATTCCCAAATCTTATGAATGTAAACACAAATATTTAGAATTGCGTTTGTGTGTGTGTGTGTAGGAAAAGTGACGGAAAGATGTTTGTGAAGAAACCAGATCCTCATGATGAAGCTATGGAGATCCTTAAAGATCAAATGACAAACCCACCACAACCTGTACACACCAACTCTGCACCTACCAAACACAAGCACACACAGTCATACTGTTTAGTATACACAAGCCAAAATTTTAACTTTATACCAAATCATAATTATGTCTTACTTATTTCATGTGCAAGTCTCAGAAAAAGCTGCAGCCCACCAAACAGAAAGAAGATGGAGGAATAAAAGTTACGAAGGCAACCAAGCCTCGACCTGCAGGGCCAACCAGCCCTACCATGACCCCCTCCCATCCTCCAGGTAAACTTAAAATATAAATTCCAATTAATAAACTGCAGAATATGGCTGAGAATCCCATGAACATTTCTTTACATGCAGGTCAACATTCATGTGAAGGGCACACACATTAAAGTAAAAGTCCTCATGAGTGTATGTGTGTGTTTTCAGTCTCTAGAGAGCTACCAGTAGAGGAGGAGCCCATTCAGACTCAACTACACAGCACAACTGGCGATGAATATTACACTTACTCCAACGTCCCTTGGAAACTCTACATGAGGAAGGAGGTGGGTTTAAAATTTTCATTTCACTTCGACAACTTTATAACAGACTGCACAGAGAGTTGAGATGGCTAAACATTGCTTAAATTAACTAGCAGAGATTAATATTTCATTTCTTGTCTTTATATTTGTTTGCAGGTTTTCTATCCAAAAGAAACTTTGAACAATCCTCTGATCCTGGACCTGATCTTCAGACAGGTCAGTTAGATCAGTAGTTATTTATATTGTTACGTTTCTCTATTTATTTTGTCATTTATTCATTCCTTGATTTATCATTTAATGTTTAAATAAATTCACATCATAGGGGATATGTGTATACTTTGCTGATTTTTGTGGATAATAAACAATGAAATGCTTGTTGATTTATTTTTAAAAGTTAGGCACATTTGTGAAATAGACTTCAAAGCACGTTTTAATGACTTTGCAGTTATTTTCTTTCATAATGAGCCAAATGATTTTATCTGGTAACAGGTTCAGATTGCAGACAGTTTAATCACCAAAACGTTTTTTTATAACAGAGCACAGCTGTTATGCTGCAATTTATGTAAAATTAGTATAAGCTTGCTAAAATAAGCAAGGCCTTATCTGAACAAGTTGTTCTCTAAACAGCAGCATATATTGCTTTAGTATATATATATACTCTATGAGAAGGTAACTTTCATGGATCTTGGCTTTCGAACTATGTGATGATAACAAGTCAGGTGATCCATCTTCATCTCCACTTTAGAAAGTAAGGTGGAGTTCAAGATTTTCACAAAATATTTTTAAACATTCATCCATCAAACCACAAGAGAGTTTTCCACTTGACCTCCATCTTAAGGTAACTCAGTAACTCCCAAACCTTTTCTGCATGGCCCCTTTTCATTAACAATAATGTCAAGCCCCCCTCCCCCATCCCATCACATCCCACTACAACATGCACCCGATGCTTACAAAGAAACGTGTGAAGAAATGTGCCACATATAGCCTTTAGTATATTGGCTGCTACTTCATTAACTATAGTTGAAACCATGTCGCTGGCTGAAGGAATGATTAATTCCTCTTCTATAGTTTGAGGCGTTTAAACCAGGACACTCAGTAAACTGCTTCAGGTGAGTTGAGCTTTCAATAAGACGGATGCTGCTTTAGTAAAACAACTCTGCCATTTACGAGTAGTTCATTTCTAAATTAATTAACAGGCTTTTCTTTGTGTTTAGGATGAGACGTTCCCAAGTGTCTTCATACTGTCAGATGTTGATATTTTGAGACATACAACACTCTGGTCTCTCTTCATCAACCACCATTGACCATTGCCATTACTTGACAGCTAACTGTCAAGCTTAAGATTTAATTCATCATATTTTCTTGTCCTGTTTTTTGGTAGCTGAAATCTCTATTGTTTGTTCATCATTATTTGCCCATTGGTACTTTCACAAATGCGTCCATGTTGTGTTAGCAGTGCAAAAACTAAATTTTGATTTGGCCTTGCTCCACCGCCCCCTGTCATAACTCTGGGCCCGCCCCCTAGGGGAGGTTTGGGAACCACTGAGTTAACTCAGTTTCAAAGAGCCTATTTTATTAACTTACCTAGTTTATATGTTTTTCCTCTGGATAGTCAAGTTACAGCTATTATTGCTACGTCCACAGATTTGTGGATGAACGGTGCTCACTGAAAATGCTTTTTTCAGTTCCACGACAAAGACAGAATTGTTTGGTTTTATGCAATGCTGCCTTGAAGAGCATGTCAGTTCATTGTGGTTCTCAGTTTTACCCCTAGTAAACAGATATTTCTCTTTCTCTCTCTTTTAAATTGGCCAACACAGATGATGAAATCCCCAAATTCTTAAAATGTTTTTTATTTCTCTCTCTTTTGCATATGCACTCATAACTTCTTCCTAGGTTTATCTTTAAAACACTTCTTTGCTCTTTTTTTCCCAGTTATGTTGCTAACTTTAACGTATTGTCACTAATTAAGCAAAAATGGATTCACATTTAAGTAAAATAAATGTATGAAATACATATATTTCTCATATTTGAGTGTTTTCCATATTATTTTTTGCAAGTAGAAGTACTTTATACTTATTTGTATTTCACTGAGTGACCCAACAACTTTTCTTTTCTTTTAAATGTAAAAACAACTCACTGGTAAACTTTAAAGGTAGTTTATGCCTTTAGTTTTACCTTTAATGTTAACCCTTTGTTGCATCACAAATGGATAATTCATGATATTTTTTTCCTAATTCTTCTGCAGATTGTTCATGACATCTATTCTGAGGCTTGCATCCGCATCACCCAGGAGGAAAGACAAAAGATGAAAGCCCTGTTTGGTAGGAAGAAGCTAACACACACATCAAAACTTTGTGTGGCAGAAATGGCATAAGCATATCTGCACTCATGTAAAAGCCTCAGTTTGTTGTCAGGACCAGAAAAGCCTTGATGACTTGTCTTTTGTTTCTTCAACAGCGCAAAACAAGGTGGAACCAGCTTCAGAAACACCAGATGAGAATGTGAAGAAGAAAGTGGTCGCCATGGCCAAAGACACATGGGAGATCTACTTCTCTCGTCTATTCCCTGCCTCTGTAAGTTTTTCCATTGTTGTAAGCAAAGAAAATATAAATATTCAAAAAACTAATCTGTCTGCCTTGAAATTTTACATTTAAGAGTTTTTGCCCCCAAAAATGGGAGAGAGACCCACAACGTCCTTTAAAATTGTTCAGGAATATGATTCTGCCTCTTCTTCCTCATTCACTACATGGGGATCTATTTACCACTACCCAGCTTCCAGTAGCTATATATTAATATATATGACATATTATGACATATTAAATGTAGCATTTAATGTGGAAAAAATCTGTTTTTCCACACTGACAAGTTACTTTTATTAAAATATGTATTTTCCATAATTTTTTTTAAATGTATGAGATAATTTAAAAGGATTAGATAGTTTAACAATAAATAAATTAGTTTTTTTCTGAATTTGAATCTGAGTTCATATAAACAACAACTAAAGAAAATAATTATCTTGTAAATACAAAAAACTTAAATTTTTATTTATTTATTTATTTTGTTGATAAGTTATTTTTCCTTTGCAAAAAGTTTTGATTTCCTTGTTGTTGTTTTTTCTCTTTTTTACTTCTTTGTTTTCAGTGAATACCATCTTCTCCTTGTTCAGTAAAGACAAGAAAAAAAAATCTTATTTGGTTTGTTTATAATAAAACTGCATCTCGGTTCCTATTGCTCATTTGAAAGAGCCGTTCAAAAGAATCAATTCGTTCATGAACGTCTCATCAAGCTGTCTGAACTCACCTCTCTTTCAATGGTGTTCTGCAGATTTAAAGCAGGAATGGCAGCCATGTTATTAAAGATTGACTTAGCTTATAATGTCACTTATAACACATAAAAACATCTTATATAATATCTAAAAGGTTTAAAACTTGACTTAGTGGAGTGAGACTTTAGAATAAGTTTGGATTCTGCTGCATTTACCTCAACTTTTCACATTCTTCATCTAGGACAGCCTTCCTCCTCCTCTCGGCTTGTCTTCTGTTCCATGTGTGTTAAAATTGGGATGTATGCGTGTGTTTTTCAGGGCAGTGTGGGGACGGGAGTGCAGGTGTTGTCAGTGTCTCATAAAGGGATCAAGTTGCTGAAGTTGGTGAAGAGCAGCTCTACAGCTTCAGACTACTTCAGAGTGCTAAGACCTTACAGGTTAACCCCATAGAAAAATATATTTATTTTTAGAATAATTTTAAAAATACAGAATCTCTTGATAGTTTTGTTTTGTTTTTTTTTTTATAAAAAATGTACTATTTTTCAAATGAAATGCATTTAAAAAGTAATTTCATCAGATTTGAAAGGATTTAGCATGGTACACTGATTGCTTTGACTTGTGATTCAAAGTTGACTTCCTGGTTTGGTGTATGACTTCCTGTGCAGCTACTCGGACATCCTGTTTGTGTCTATTCCATCTACAAACATGCTGGAGTTCAACCTGACGAATGAGAAGTTGATCCTGTTCTCTGCCAAGGCTCCGCAGGTCAAACACATGATTGACTACTTCCTCACAGAGCTTAAGAAGGTCAGAGCCGCGAATGAAGGATTTTACATACACAAGTTTCTGTGTTACCACTCCTATATTAATTAAAAAACACCCGCCACTCAGATAAGGAAAGACTCTGGATGCACAATATGGGATTTTAAATCCAATTTATTGATCAACTTGTGATTTAGAAAAGCAAATACTTATTATATGTAATATGTTTGAGCAAAACTATTACCAAGTGCAAGATATCTGCCCTCTTTCATCCCAGTTACCTGTTTTCCATATCACTCTCTTTTCTCTCTTTGATGCATTCAGTAAACCCTGATCTCTGTTCTGTGGTTCTTCTTCTTCTTCTTTATGTTTTTTGGTGGTTGGAAAAACAAATTGGCCCATTTTTGCCACCAAGTGGTCTGGACCGGAATGTTTTCAAGAGCCTGCTACATTTTCCTTATCCCATGTGCTCCCCCTGTCATGTTGCTGTGCTCCCCCAGAGGGGCCTGCCCCCCAGTTTGAGAACCACTGGTTCAAGCTTCAAATTTTGAGTGTGAAATGTAGCCTTCATTATTTCCTCGGTTTAGATTTTGGATTCACTTTTGGACAAAATTATTTTCACAGGAATCAAATCTATACATTTATCAATGACTTTGGCTCAGGCAGCAAACCCACAATGTGCTGAGTGTCTCTTGTGTTGATAGGACTCCGAGTACGTAGTGGCGGTGAGGAACTATATCACTGATAACAGGAGTCAGCTCAGCTTTCACAAAGGGGACATCATCAGACTACAGCATATGGATGGGCTGGAGGCGGGTGAGACACACACATCACAAACACACACAAGTATACAGAAATGTAAAATCTGTTCTTTCTGCTTCTGTGAACCATTTGCAGAGTCTCTGCTTATCTGCTTATTAAAATGCCAGTGACTATGTGTTTGTGTGTGTGTGTTAATTCAGGCAAACGTTATGGCTGCATTGTGAGGAAGAAGGTCATGCTACTGGAGGAGCTGAAGAGGGAGACTCCTGAGTTTGGTGGGTGTGACAGAACTGCTTCTCTGCTGTGTGTATGTGGAGGGGGTGTGTGTTTGCTGTATATATACA
>JBAFSZ010000023.1:10329220-10346141 GCA_036919955.1 Melanotaenia pygmaea | reverse complement strand
TATATAAGATGTTTTTCCTGTGTTACATGGGATATCATAAGCCAAATCAGCCATCAATGCTGAGTTTCTCTCCAGAGTACCATCTAGATCTAAATGTCTAGAAGATCTTATACTCAAAGTCATCTATAAGCTGAAGTGTTTTCATGATGAATTTTCATTCTGACTGATCATTCAATTGGATCAAAGTGCTCCATGTAAACACATCTAGTCATTTTAATACTTCCACTTGCATAGATCTTTCTTAATTTATCCATTTTTTAAAAGAAAAACTCTGCTTAAAATGCTTAAAGCTGAATTGCCCCAACTTTAGAAGTGCTAAAGAGAGCAAAAGAATGGCGAAGCTCTGCTGCTTGCTGCGGAGGAGATGTGGGTGAGGGTAATTAGCGTATTCATTCATACCTATTAACTGAATTTGGAAAAAGGGCAAACCCTGTTTAAGATCATAAGTGTTTTTTTGTGGTAAAACTTTTAAATGGATTATTCTGAGGCACAGAGATGAGTTTTTTAAGGGATTAAAAACTGTCAGAGCAGCACTTTTTAGCTTTTATATTAAAAAACTGAAAAATAGAAATCTGTCACTTTCTTTATGGTATAACATGAAACATAACACTTTTTTGTTTGGTATAATACTTAATACACTCTGTTGTTTACACACAAACCTCTAACTGATGGAACATTTCCGCTGATATGTGTCTATAGGGTGGCGGTTCGGGGCTGTGTATGGAAAGTCGGGAGTGTTTCCCAGCGATTACGTCCATCCTGTGGCTGCTCCAGACTTTTTAGTTCTGCCTCCTGAACGCGTGGAGCCTCGAGACCGACAGGGACGAGTTGCTGCATCAGCTGCTGTTGCCGTGGCAATGGGCTCAGCTGTAGCAGCTCATGAACTCGACCTCTCAACAGAGGTGCAAATTCAGATTTTGTTTTTTAAACTGCAATGCAACAGTGATGCTTAATTTTTGGGTTCTGGTCTATAAAAGTGTTTAAATTATATGCTCAAGGGAAAGTCCAGATCAAATAATACCTCTTAATTATGTTATAGCCATACTGATAGTCTTGCATAAGAGGCTGTGTTGTTAAGTTCGTTATGTTGTGGGTTTGTATCAGGTGGTAAATGAGATGTATGGGGATAATGTCAGTGCCGAAGTAGATGTGCCTCTGCAAAGCGGACAGTATCACATGACTGAGTTTGCCAAGAAGTACTTCAGAGAAGCACAGAAGAACAGGAGGTCAGTCAGATGCTCACTCACACTAGTGCTTTCAAAATAATACCTAAATGTTGGAATCTGCTTGCATTGTCTGCCTGTATTCCCCTACAGTGATCAGAAAGCCAAAAAGGGCAAGGAGGGCAGGGATCCTGCAGATATGATCAAGTTCTCAAAGGTGATATGGCTGGGTTTTATCTCAAAACACAATCATGAGCTCGTCTCTTTGTTTTTATATTCTTAAATCACTGGTTACTGTTTTTCCTTTAGGCTGATGATTTTGTAGTACTGTACAAGTCTTGAGCTGCTCTTTGTTCCTTTATGTTTTATTTCCAAGCAGCCAGACTTCCTTGTACTCTTTAAAAGTGGCTTTGAGCAATAACTTCTAAAGGTTTTTTTTCTCTTTGTTTATTGGTTGCTTTTTCACTTATTTTTATTCCAGTCCTGACCATTCTCAGTGGAATGTGCGTTAATTCCCAGTCTTAAGCAAAAAAAAAAAAAAAGGCAAGTTAGGGGATGAATCTGTGTTATGTCTACTCGGGACAGACAATCTAGCAAAAAAAAAAAAATAAATAAAATAAATTATATGTTTAGGCACTTCTACCAGCAGCCTGTCACAGATGCATAATTTATTCCCATTTTCTTCTGTTGATTTGTTTGCTGTTAACTGACAACTTGACACAGGGTTTGCAGAATATCCTTGAGAAATTTCAGCAATGATCTACAATAGATAAACAGTAACTGAAAGTGATTTGAACCCTCAGTCGACCCATTTACTTTTCCTTGAAGGCTCATCAGAAATGTCTCCATGAAAGGGGGTTATAAAGAAGCCATTCTTAAGGGAAAGCCTGAGTTATGCCAAAGGACACAAGAACCAGACTGAAAGTCTGCGACAGCAGGTCTTATGGCGTGATAAATTTTCTTGAGAGCCCAGAACTTAACACTACTGAAGCCGTGTGGGATCTTTACAGAACTAAACAAAAGGCAGCCGACATCCAAGCAATAGTTCTGGAAAACCACCAGCTAGATAAATCACAAGAGTCCTTGTCTAAGAAGGTTTAAGTTGTGTTTAAGAATAAAGATGATCTTACTTTCAAGCTTCTTAAAGCTGTACAAACTGTTCAAATTCACTTATACACACTCCAAGTATGCACCCACATTTTTTCTATGAATCCTTGAACACATGTCCTGTTTTTCTAACAAACAGAATGAAATGAGAATTGGCTCAGGATCTCTGCACAATACTAAACATGCTTTTATGTACTGGTGCAGAAACCTGTATAGATTTCGTATTTTGAGTTTATTTAGTCAGAAAATTAGCTGACATATCTTTCTTGTGATGTTTTTATTTCTCTAGTCTCCAATCCAGGAGTCTCTGATTGACTTCTCAGACGGTGGGATGAACAGAGTGGCTGCTGACATCTTCTTAGGTAAGAGTGGAGAATAATAAATACTGATAGGAAAGTAGAGAGCAAGTCAGGGACCACAGAAGTAGTTTACATGCTGAACTGGATGTTGTTTATTTCATTTTTAGCTATAAAACTGTCAGTATGCCTCAATAAACAACCGAAGAGTCACAGACATCTACTCTGACTACATGTCAGGGTACTTTAGTAATTGATTTCTTTTGTTTAGCTATAATGAAGTTCATGGGAGACTTTCCACTGAAAGGCCAGACTGAGCAAGACCTGGTCACCACTATACTTAAGGTACACCTACATATGCTTAATGTGTACACCAATAAACTTTAAATAAACTTTAACATGTGCGCTTATCCATAAATCTAGTTAAGTGCCGACCATGGACTGATGAAGGATGAAGCCTACTGCCAAGTGATGAAGCAAGTCACCTCCAACACCAGCTCCAAACCGTAAGACTTCCACTGTTGGCTGGTAGCTGGAAGTTAATCGGTCATGGTGTGGTTAATGGAGAGGCTGTAATATGCTGTGTGTTTTGAGCAGAGACAGCTGCCAGAGAGGGTGGAGACTGATGTACATCCTCACTGCTTTCCATCGCTGCTCCGACGTCATGAAGCCGTTTCTGCTCAAGTTTCTGCAGGAAGCCTGCGACACTCCTGGGATGCTGTATCAAGGTGCAAAATATTCCCTTCAACGAACAAACATGCGTGAACTGACAACCACAGTCATCATTGCTCATCACCAACCTGATGACTTACATAGCCACATGTTTTACTAACTGCTGGTCCTAACCGACAGGTATTGCCAAGGCGTGCGAGCAGAATCTGAGAAGGACTTTCCAATATGGCGGACGCGTGCAGTATCCTAACAGCATGGAGCTTAAAGCTATGCTGGTTAGTTTCTAATTCACACATGTAGTCCTCTTTTTAGTATCAGATATGTCCTGATACTTGTTAAAGTGTGAAAATATGCACAGAAGCAAACAGGAAAACTAATAAGTACATATCAGAGTGTTAAAATATCTGGTTGCATAAAGACTGTTAATATTTCAATAACAGATTTGTTATATTATACATTTCCAGATTTAACACTTTGATAGCAAACATGCATATTTTATAAATGATTTTTCTTTCATTGTGTCAGTAGGCTTCAGACAAGAAAAAGGAATCGCCAAATAACTCAATAATTAAATTAAAGAAACATGAGATGTGACATCAAATTATTAGCAGTGAAGAGAACATAGAAAATAAAGTGTAATGTTTAATCAACATCTTTCAATTTAAAGAAGCCCATCAAAACATCTTTAGTTTAAATTAGATCTGTAAAGTATAAAAAGTATTTTTAGGAATCACCAGAATTCATGTACTTAGAAATAATATGGTAATCTTTTCTGACACTGTAATGGGGGGTGTATACAAAAGGGAAACCTCATATAAATCCAAAGGGTTTTTACTAGAAGGAAACTCATTCCCTGGAGAAATAATATAAATGACAAAAAAGAATTCTCTTTCTAACACTAAATGTGAAGGAAGGTTTGTATATTTATAATATAGAAGAAAATGTTGGTTATTGAATGAAGCAGAAACACAAGAAAAGTAAAATGAAAACTGCAATGAAAGTTATCAATCCAAGCCCTTTTACTGTGATTCAATCAATCAAATGCAGAAACGAACAGGAAAGTTTTAAAATTTGATTTAAAAGTAACAAGAGTTGCATCAGTTTTATTTATATATTTTTGATGCATAAAAGCTGGAAGCTGCTTCTCCCTTTTTATTTCTAGTTTTAGTACTAGAGTACTAAGCAGTGTGGAGACCTCAGAGAGAGTGCTATGACCCAGTTTCCTGGACTTTAGGAGGACTCGAGCAGCTGTCTGATTGATCTTAGACAGACCTGAATATAAACTGTTAAGTCAAGCCAAAAAAAATACACTGACTAGCTTTCCTACTTCTCTCTGAGACATTAGTCTTTTAATCCATAAGATATTCTTCAGGCTGACTTGATATGGCTGCAGATTCAGATCTAAACATGTCTGGAGATCGACGTGTTTTATCGTTTTATTCGCTTGCAATACAAACAAATTAGAAATGCGTGTTAATGATGATCTCATGTCAGCCACAGTGATGCTCATTCTTGTAGCATTTGTCACATTCAAATGAGACTTTGTTTATCAGATGAATAACGGCTGCCGGTAACAGCTGCAGGCCCAGGGTCGATTGTTCCCCTCTGATTGGTTGTCTTTGTTCAGGCTGGGCGGAGCTCCAAGAGACAGCTGTTCCTGCTCCCAGGTGGGATCGAAAGGCACTTGAAAATCAAGACATGCTCTGTAAGTACACACGTAGTAGCCTCGGTGTAGTTTAAAAGCATGTAAATTAAGTAATAAATAGCAGAAGGGGACGGTAGGTTCTACTCTATATGCTGAACAAGCTGAATTCATGCCTGATGATGTCAGCATAGCTCTCTGTTAAAGAGCTTTCTTGATGTCAGGTCGCTCTGGATGTGATTGAAGAGCTTTGCTTCGAGATGGGGCTGCAGAGGTTGGAGGCCTTGGATGAATATGCCGTCTTTTTGGTCACACACAGAGGTAACAAAAAGCTTCTTAAAGTGGAGCTCTGACATTACAACACATTCAACGTGACATTATGTCAGTGTTGAGACACAGCAATACACGGCGTATAAATATATGATGACCGAACCACTTCCCTGTGTAGGTCAGAATGTGCGCCCCCTCAACAAGCGCGAGTACATCCTGGACATTGCTACAGAGGCAGAGCCGGTGGATGCCAACTACAGTCTTTGGTTCAGAAGAGTCATTTGGAGTTTGGCTCTTAAACTTGACAACGAGCTGTATGTCACCATGCACTATAACCAGGTACAGCTTATTTCCACTTCCACAGAGTCAGCCTTCATATTGCTCTAACAGTGCAGGAATGTTGGCTCACATTCTTGCTGTGTACTTAGATGAAGGCAGACGTTCCTCCAAATCTCCATGTTTCTTTTCCAGGTGTTGCCAGATTATCTGAAGGCTTTGCTGAGTGTGGTTCCTCAGGGACAGATCAGTGAACAGCATCTGCAGCAGACTGCCAGACTGACAGCACTACAGCATCGTGCCAAGGACACCGTCTACCTGCCCACCATGTAAACATCCTCCAATGTTTCTTTGAACCTTTTGATTCTGTCATGCATATTTTATGGGCCAACAACAAACTTCACACCATGTTTGCTTACAAAGACAAATACACCTGGGCATTTGTTACTCATCCATTAAAGCCATGCAGTCGAATACTACCCTAAATAAAAAAAAGCTGGGAATGCAAAAGCATCTGTTTGAAACTGATTCTTCTTTTGAAATTAGTGAGAAAATAACTGGACTGTTAGAAAACAATGTTCCTCAAAAACAGAGTGGAGGGGATTTGCATATTTATTTCTCTGCAGTCCAGGGACTCAGGAGGAATTTCTGAACATAATTATCTTTAATCCTTGAACTGATAAAACCCCACACCTTTCGTGATGTGGGGTTGTATCAGTGCTCTTAGCAAAGCTTATTTCCACTATATGATATATGATATCTGTAACATTGTTACAGATAAGTTCACTAAGATATTAGAGTACCTTATACTTCCTTCAGATGGCAACGTCACTGATTGTTTTTTTTAAACAAAACAAAGCCTGTTTTTTCCATATTACAAAGACATGTCTGAGTTAGAAAAAGGTGGAGGTCCTGGACTAATTTACCTGCAATTCTGACCTGCCTTCATGAGAGAATATGTGGAGAACTTAAAGAGGAAAATGTGGTGACTATCCCATACTGTTGTAGGAGTAATGGGACAAAATAACAACCTCAGAACCACTAAATATTTTAAGTTTTTTACGGTAAAAACTTTTCTATCCCACTATTTTGATTTATTTTTTTTTTATTTCAGGGCCTAAGATGCAAAAAAATATATATATTAACAAATAAATTAAACTGTCAATCACTTTTAAACTTTTTCTGCTTTTAGTTTGTGTAAACCTTGTTAAAAGGAACTTATGGCTTGTTTTCTTGTGTGTTTAGGCACGAGGTGCAGGAGTGTGTCCCCCCACAGTTTTACAGCAAACAGGGCTCACAGCACTGGCTGAATATGGCAACGCAGCACATGCAGCAGATCCAGCCTTTAAACCCGCACCAGGCCCGTGCACAGTTCCTTGGTATGACAACAGCTCTTTTTTTAATGTCTCTAAAAGTAATTTTAATATAAATGTGTAGCGTACAGTATGCCCTGTACTTATTCATCCATATTGATTAGCTACTTGCTTATTCTCCCTCAAATCTACAGATATTACAGAGACTGACACAGCTGACAGAAAACTAGTCCTAATGGAAGTTAAAATGAAGATTAAACCTTCTTAGAGCATCGTTTTGTAAAGGTGGATTGTGGTTACTCATTTGCAGTGACTTTTCATGCATTTTACGTCCAGGTCTGGTCAGTGCCTTCCCCATGTTTGGCTCCTCCTTCTTCTACATCCAGAGTTCCAGCTCCTCCTCCATTTATGCCCCCTGCATCCTGGCTGTTAATCTAAACGGGCTCCACTTTCTTAACAAAGATACTCACGTACGTCACAGGCTAACTCTTACATTCACACATGCACAAACCCCAGGCTATCCATGTTTGAAGTTTTATGACTGGTAGCAAGAAGCCTGGTGTGTGTAGCAGTATGAAAGGCTGTGCTTATTTTATTCCAGCTTGATCTATTTAGGATTACAAATATATAATATATTAAACAGCTACTATAGATGCACTTGGCTCCCTCTGCTGGTTGAGGGGTTTTGTGTTGGTGCGTGTTCATTTATCAGCTTTATACGTTAATAGAAAAGCACAGATGAAGAAATTGTGCTTAGAGTTTTGCTGTCTGTATTTGTGTTCCTTGGATTTTTATATTTGTGAGCATGTTGATGTGTGTTTGTGTGTGTGTGTGTGCTCAGGAGGCCATGGTGCGTTTCCCTCTGAAGGAAGTCCAGTCAACTCGCACCCAAAGACCAACTTCAGGCTCCAGTTACCCCTATGTGGAGATCATGATTGGAGATCTGCTCAACCAACGCATCACACAGCTACAACTGGAGCAGGTGAGTGTGTGTGAGAAAGACTGCAGACATTTAGAAAGAGAGAAAACTATATATAGTATATGCAAATCATTTGTGTGTTTTTCCTCTAAGACTTTAACTTATCTGATCTTATTTAATGTTTGTGTGTTTACCAGGGCTTGGAGCTGTGCCGAGTCATTGCCATGCACATGGAGAACATGTTGTCGCTCAGAGAAAAGAGACTCACCTTGCCACCAAGTGAAATCACCTTGCTTTAGCTCAGTGATGCAGATAAATACACACAGAAATAACATTTTAATGCCTTATAAATGCACTATTTCTACCTCTGTTTGTAAAATAGAATATTTTGATATGTAATTGCAATGTTCACGTGAAGAATGTATGTTGATCTAATTCATGAAACACGGTTGTTTCTATCAAAATAGACTCATCATGTCATTGCCTCAGTGATGCATTTTCAGGAGTAACTGAGTCAGACTTGACTCACTGTCTCATTCAGAAGTTTGACTTTTTGTCCAGAAAGACTAAGGATGCAGTTTCTCCATGATATACAGAAATGTGCATGTTGAGCAACAAACATGTCAAAATGAAACTTTATTTTTCTTTAGATTTGGACCTACACATAAGATCAGCCTCATAAATCACACATGAATGTGTCCTTGTTTTTTTAAAGCTGCATTTCCATATAAAAAGGAAACAAGAGATAGCCACCATCAAACTGAACTTGTATTGTCTTCTTTTGTATAAAATCAAGATCAAAGTACCGACAGGGAAAAATACACACAAGGAACCAAGTGTTAGCACATAAAGTTCAAGGCCACATGCCTGGAGAGTTTGCACTAAGTTTGTGTTTATTTATACAATGCATATCTTGTAAATAGCTCATGTACATAGTGTATGTGATATAAGCTGTACATTAAAATTTAAATTTTAATCTGTTGTAAATGGCTCTGGTTCTTTGTTTCAGACAGTTAAATGTACACAAAAGTTTACAATTAGCAATGGCAAAGGCAACAAAAAATGCAAAAAATCCCCAAATATTTTTTCCTTCAATGTTGTGTCTTTTCCTAGATTTGGCCTAAAACAAAGCTGAATTAACCATTGTGCGTTATCTTAAAATATTTCCAATACAGCATTAGGAAATCACAGATACTTGAAGATAGCTTGAAATAGTACCCCCTGAGGAAGGGTATTTAAAAGGAGCATTACCGACAAATGGCAGGGTGAATGTAATTTTCTATATGCACATATTCTGTAATAAAATTAAGGGATATTTCAACTATATCAATTGAAGCAATTGACTTATTCCGTTTAACGAACTCTTATTGGCTATTTATGCTCTGGCTGTTTCATTTTAATTAATAAACGTGCCGCTTGTCACCGTTACAGGATCTTTATAGAAGACACGTAAATTCGGTGTGTCCTCTAATACAAAATAAGCATCCCTCTCCGGAGTGCTGGGCTATGTGGGCGTTTCTGAGTAGTTTCTCCCAGATTTCTTCACTCTCATTGGTTAACAATTGTGGGGTTCGCATGAACCGGGGAGAAGAGGGGGGCTGTGGTCAAACCCACCGCGACCTAAACAGCACCAGGAGGGAGAAAATAGAGGAGAACCATCGCCGCAGTAGTAGCAGCTACAACTGTAGCCCCGCTTTCAGCCTGTATGGGCTAGTTCGTTAGCTAGCTTAGCATCGTCCGCCTGCGCTGAGCCGCCTCCTTTGCAGCCGACAACTCCGGCTTGTTATCTCCGCGTTTTCCTCTCCGTCCCACCCGCCCCTGTCTTACCCCCTACACGGCTTGAAGATGATGAAGTTTAGGTTTCGTCGGCAAGGCACCGACCCGCAGAGAGAGAAGATAAAGCAGGAGCTTTTCGCCTTCAACAAGGTAAAGTAACTGGTCAGGACGGGAGGGGAACGGGGTTTCCTCCCTTTCTGTTGCTCCCCCCAAAAAACTAAACTGGTATTTTTTCTAGAAGCAGGACCAGATTTGAAGCGGACACCCTGCAGCAGCCACTCTGGCTGGTTGTCTGTTTTTACAGTTTCAGCCCTGGTCAACCACACAGTCGGTCAAATTAGCTGCGAAGGGTTGCTGACTGATGGGTTAAAGTGCAGGACGCTTTGTTGATGTGTTTGGGGGGTGTTCAGTGCCTCTCACGGCATGTTCACAGGCCTGTGATCAACGTGAACAGCAGAAAAAAAAACTTTATTAAACCAATATTCATGTGATTATCTGCTCACGTATGCTTATGTCGCTGATGGGGATTACAAGATTTATTACCGATTAAGCAGCTTAATTAAAAAATACGGGCTATTTCAGCAATTTGAAGCCTCTGTGAGTAATGAGTGTGACCCATATTTGATCCATTGATCAAGATGGTGACAGCTTCTTTTCATTAGGGCTGCCACAGCACGGCTTGTATACAGACATAGTTTTGCTTCGGGTTTTGGGAGTATCAGGTTTCACACTGCTTAACTCTGGCATCACATCCACATGGGAATGAACAAGTAAATTTATAGTAAACTTTAAATGTAAATACTTGAAGATAGTAGCTTTTTCCTCTTAATGTATATTTAAGACTTCCTGGCCTGAACAAATTAAGCTGTATGGTGTCACATTGGCAACTGTTACTGAACTTGTGGAGGTCTTTAAGTAGGTTGCAGCAGCCCTTAAAGAGGCTAGTGGAGGGTGTGTTTTTAATTGTGATCTTTTTGGACTACTTTGTAAAGATAAAACCATTTTTGGAGTGTTCTAGCCTTGAACTCTGCTTAGGTGAGGCTGTCACTGAAACATTCCAGATAGCAGGGCTGTCCAAACATTTGATGTTGAAAGACTTTACTTATCAATCTCAATTGATGACACAACTACATTAGCTTATCAGTAAGCGCATATAGTGCACATTCTTCTTCATAATTTCATCAAACTAAAAAGTTTTCTTATACAGTAGGTCAGTTGAATAGCTTTATTGCTCTACAGCTATTTGAATGGCAAATTGTTTTTATTACAAGGAAGTGAGATGAGACAATGATCATGTGTATTCTTTATATACAAGAGAAGTAGTTAATGGAAAAGACAGACTGACTATTCTGAAAGTCTGTTTTAGTCCAAGTTAGGGCTGGGAGATGTGGCCTAAAAACAAAATCTCAGATTTTTTTAAAACTAAATCAGATTTTCCAATTTGATTTTTTTTTTATTTCATTGTCTTTATTAAAAATATTAATATGTTTAATAATTATTATATGCATGGATATAAATGAATGTAAGCAAAAAAGTAAATAACACAACCACTAAATAAACTGCTCATACCCTGCATAGAGATATGCAGCACAACTGCATCTCTGATCTCTTTCCATCTGGGTCCTTATCATACGGGATCCACTGTGGAAAGTAATCCTCTGAAGCTGGTCGTTTGTGGGCTGAAGTTTTCTTCTGTATCTTGAAGAGAGCTGCATTTCACGCTGCAGTTATATGCACGGCTAATTCCCGGCGCAAGTGACGGCTCACTTCATCGTGTATCTGTTAGTACTTTCAGACAAATACCGATTTAATTATGGAAGCCCAAGGATAACGTTTATGGTGCATATAAAAGAGTTAAAAATGAAAAGAAAAAAAATCCAGGTTTCATAAAAATAATCTGAAAAGGAAAATTTGATGTATCGATTCTATCGATTACTCGCTCAGCCTTGGTCCAAACTGTTTAGGTTTCATTATTACAAACCTTTGGAGAAGCATAGCAAGATGCAGGTTGGTAACGTAATTTGCACGTTTTTTGTTTTTTAACCCTATTCAACCTCAGAGATTGTCTCAAACAAGAATCTAAATTCATCACACAAAACAGATTTGTTCTTGCTAAGACAGATTTGCTGTTGCCAATATTATAGGTACGTTAAGATCCATGTTTTGATATCATCCCAAACAACGATCATCAAGGAGCTTCTTCTGCCAGTGATGATGTGCTGTAAACAGAACAGGGATTTCTTCTACTTCACTTTTTTTGCTGCATCCTGTCCTGCATCCTCTGCATGCTGGCATTACTCTGGAGATTTTTTTAGCAGTGAGAACACCTCCAGCAGAGAGTCCCTTGCTGTGAAGTGCATGCATGGACAGCAATGAGAAAGAAGATCTAGAAATCTCTGCTGTTTGTATGAGGATAAAACCGTCACAATAATCCAGACTTGCCACTGAAGATGCGACTTCTTCTTGCTTTTCTTGCAGCGTATAATAAATGCAATTGTTTTATGCATATAGTCGCTTTTGTTGGCTTCGCAAATAAGAAGGTATAAAGCTTTTTGGTGTGGCGTAAGACTGTAAACTGAATATTGGTTGATCAAACAAAATGTCTGTAGAGGTGCCCACAAAGTAAGTGGTCGTGTAGTGTCGGTGGGGGACACCTCAGCAGTTTATATTCAGGTTGGCAGAATGGTGTATCATGTCTAAAGTCCTTGGACTGTTTGTTTTGCTGGAACAACACACTTTTTTTTTTTTTTTTTAAACCGTTTAACAGCAGCTGCCACGACAGTCACATGGGTGGTCTTTCCACAGAAGGCGTACTTTAATGCGAGTTAGACCGGCACTTTAAAAAGAGGGATAACATAGATTTTTTTTTTCTCATAGCTGAGTAACTAGTTAACTTATAACCAGAAAATGTATAGGAACATATAACACTGTCTTTTAAACCAGTTTTCGTGTCCTCAACATGGTTTCTCTCTCTCTCTCCTGAGATCGGCATTAGAGAATGATGTGAGTTTATGTTAATCCTGTTTAACAAGGCCTGCAAAGCATCGCAATAAAGCTGTGGTGCTGCCATTCAGCGCTTTTTAAAAACCTTCCTTTGACTTTATTAAGGGAGTGCTCCCTTTAAGACGCCTCGCTGGCTGTACAATTAAAGCTGGGTGTCTGAAAAATAAGTCTGAGCATTTATTCCTCTGGTCATCTGGTAATCTCCCTTCTCTTTTATGTTTTTTGCAGACTGTGGAGCATGGGTTCCCCCATCAGCCCAGTGCTCTGGCATATGACCCCAAGCTGCAGCTGATGGCCATCGGCACAAAGTCGGGAGCCATTAAAATGTATCCTTCTTCACTGACGAGCTTCTGCATTGAAACTGAAGCAGAAGTTGCTCTTGGTTTGGCGTGAGTCTCCAGAAGGTGGAAGATCACAGTTTCTCAGTTATAAATTGCTCAAATTCTGTGCAGTTAAAACAGCATGACAAGCAGACCAGAAGTAGTTGCATGAAAAATTTAAGCAAAACTATATTTTTTTTAGGTCAAATCATCTTGACCAAAATCCAACTGGTTAAAGCTTGCAGGGTTGAAACTATCTAAGAAAAACCCGACGTGGCACAACCTTGTTTTCCTTCCTGTGCTGTCAGTTTGCATCTTTTGAAGTGCCTCTGTTATCTCTACATCAGCTCTGCAATGCAGCTACTGTTCTGTGTGTGGCAGGAGTCTGTATTATCAGTCGAACCCTTTTATTTTTGAGTATTTCACAACCTTTTGTATCTCAGCCAGGTTGAAGGATGAGAACCATGCTCTGTTTTTTTTTTCTAATTGAGGTATAAGTTATGTTCTTTATTTGCCATCTTTTTTTTCCGCGGCATCACTGATGCGCTCGGGGGTTCGATGGCGCCTCATTGTGTCTTATGAACGTCAAGGAAATCCTGATCGGTTGTGTTTGCAGAAGAGCTGTTTATATAACATCAGTTTGGCAGATCCCTGAGTTGCTGTGTTCGCTTCTCAGCGGGAAGTTGCACTGTCTGCACCAGTGAGGTTTAAGTAAAGAAGACTGATCAGACACTCCCTCACAGACCACCATTGTGAAGCAGTTAGTGATTTTTATTTTATAGCTGGGGCTATTAGTCTGCATGTTCACAGCAGTGACATCGGCGTTCTGATTATCCTTTCTACAAACTTTTCTTTCACTCTTCATTTCTGCTCCATCTCCATGTGATGGGGTTAAAAAAAGATCATGAAAATAGGGATTTGTTTACCACCTGCAAAATCATTGCATTTTTTTATCCTGCCTTTGCAACTAAATCTGGAAAACAAACATAATTCCAACATATTTCAAACACTGTTAAGTGGATCATTTTCTCCGGAGGCTCAGAATACCATAAATGCATTTCTTGGTGTGCGGTCGGTGGGATTCCTTACCTCTTAACCCTGGCAGAGGCAGCGCTGGATTCAGCTGGAGCGCTTAGTGAAGCTGTAACAAGAATAAGTGTTGGTTTGGCTCGGGAGCTGCTTTGCAACAAAACTATAATTTGGCTCTGGGTGTCAGTTGTGTCAGACATTTCAGCAACTTGGAGGAAACTCTGACTTGTTGATGTCTGTTATCTCTGCAGCAGCCAGCTCTGTCACTGTCGCAGCCACGCTTGTAAAATTGAGTAGTTCCTTGTTATTGAATGCAGATTTAGCTGAGAACCTTCTCTAAAAATAAGCATTTATATTTTTAAGCATGTTAAAGGCATTTGTTTGACTCACATGTTTCATGTTTGTCTTGCTTGTTTTATATTTGAGCACAGCAAAGAGCAGGTAGCATGATTTATTGCCACAAACGTGCCACTTTCGATCCAAATATGTGCTCAAAGCAACAGGGTATGGTTATGTAGTCTGTGTGTGGAAGGGGGGCGCTGCCTGTTCGTGCTATGTGCAGATGCATAAGGTCGGAGAATCAACTCTTTGAGACGTGGCTTTAAAAGAGAAAGAGAAGGAGGCTGGTCGTACCAGGCAGTGCACCCCAGCGAGAGGCGGATAGAGGGAGAAATGAAGGCAGGAAGAGATGGAGATAAGCAGGCAGTGAAGACAAGGGAGTGTGATAGAGAAAAAGGGAGGAGAAATTACTTTACATGTCCTGTAAATTATTGATGTATACACCAAACCCATTTGTTACCTGCTGTTTTAACAAGCTGCAGGAGTTCAGCAAGAATTTGTAATCTTGCTTTCAAAGTGTCAAGTCATGCTTTAATAGAAATGTTCTGGAAAAAATGCTGAGACGAATGTATAAGAAGGGGGAAAAAAAGGATGAAACTCAGTGACGTTCAAAGACACATTACATGATTGTGTAAACAAACACATGAGGATGATCGTGTGATATCCGTGGCTGAAACACAGCTTACTGCAGTCATGTTAGTCAGACTTAATAAGGGAAGCTGTATTTCTGCAGCAGCTTGGAACAGACAAGGCCAGCGGTGCATCTAGAGCTGGCCGTTGCATTTTTCGCAGTTATCATCATTTCTCTGACGGGATTTGAAGGAAAATGTGAAGCTAGATGTATTCGGCTTGCCTTTTTAAACTCGCCACACGTTTGGTGTCCTCTCTAATCATCCACGCAGTTTTTGTCTGGAAGATTAATTTCTGGTGGCGTAACCGGTAAAGTTTGCATGCAAAAGAAAGTGTGTCCACGCATGACTGTCTGAGGCTACACAGTCACCGTTGCCAAATTCCAATGGTTTATAAAAAGTCCCGTTGCTTCTGATTAAGCTGCAAAACCGATGAATCATTTGGATCTTTTAGGCAGATTTTTACATTTCCATGGCTCAGGAGCTCCAAGAAAAGGTCTAGAGGTAAACACAATCTTTAGACTCTTTGACATTTCAGGTTGTTGGATGTTAATTTGTTACTCTTTGGCTTCTAAATGAATGCGACATAATTTATTCATCTCAAAAGGCAATTATAAATACTGATGTTGAACTGGTGATTGATGCTTTGTGATGACAAATGTTTTGTTGTGTTTTGACTTCAAACAAGATACTTTGATATTGAGCTATTAAAAAATTAGGCAGGTGTGTTATTATGATAGGTTGTAGCGGCAGGTTGTCGTGGGATCAGACTTGTTGGACATTTTAACTGCTCACAAGAGCTGAATGCCCAAGCTGCTGCACAGTACCCCTGGAGCAATACTGTGTTTCTGTATTCTTAATGATTGCTTTTAAAGGTGGTTATGGTTGGATGAACTGATGACTGTCAAACTGTGGCTTGTTTTAAATTTGAGCTGGGAAATGGATGGATTTCATTAGAATAATTTAATCATTATTAGTTTGCTTTGTTGAGTCCGAACCTCATTAATTATTTTTAACATTAAAATGATGAAATAAGAAGTCCTGATGAGGAAAATGAAACACTGCTAATCACTTTTCTGACAATCAACATATTAAGTTATTTTTCTTTTTGTGTACGATTGTGGCCACAATCCCTGATAACCTGCCAGCCCCCCTGACTTTGGTTTGACCTGAACATACCTGCTAGTACAGTACACACTTCCAGCCTCTAGTGCTTGATGGGTGGTTCGTTTGTGGGACCAGAAAGTTTATTGACTTGTTGAATTTTGCAAAGATATTGTTTAGCGAGAAGCTCAGTTCTCTAGGTTGGCTTGCAGAACATTTCCTCCTCTCCTCTTCTTCATGTGTGTTCTTTCAGCCTCTTGTTTAAGTTTCTCACTTGCTCTCCTTCTCTCCTCCTCTGGGTGTTTATGAAGGCAGAGTCGTATTGCGCTCTGAGTTTCTGCTTCAACCACAAGCTGGGGCTCAGCAGAGGGAAGGGGACAATGTGGTGTTGGCTTTTTTATTTTCTGTTCTTGGTGTGTGTGTGTCGACACTAGATCATGTGTGGGGGTGGAGGGGGCAATCTTGAGGGGTCTGTCTTCTGTCCTGGTATGCATGCTGCGCTGCCCTGGGTTAACCTCCCTGTGTGTGTTTGTGTGTGTGCAAATCTGTGTAGATTGGGTGAGTAAGAGCTTTGTTGCTGAGTCTAGTCTTAATAAAGGGCGCTTTTGAAATGGTTTCCAAGACGACCAGCACAGTTGCCTAGGATGAGAAGTGCTTGCAGCCTGGAGGATTTCGAAACTCTGCAGCTCAGCACATCAGAGTTAAAAGTAAATCAGTTGATGTAAAAAAAATAAATAAATACTTCTTATAGTATGAAAGTACCTTTTTGTAATGCATGCACTTCTCATGAGCTGTAATTTTGATTTGGATAATCTGTTTCTCTCTGAGCCAAACAGAAACATCGTGACCATCAGTATGGTCCATCCAGCACTCAGAAAGAGAGCTAATAGTTACACACACATGCAGCTGAGCTTTGATGTGTGTGTTGTTGAGTGTACTCCAGCTAACAGCTCCCTGTCTGTCTGACATCCTGTTGGGTCACACACATATTTTGATGTCATCCTAGTTTGGTTTGACTTATTGGATCTTGACTTAAAAGTCTTAGCTCGCTCAGATAAAGAAA
>JBAFSZ010000023.1:10318200-10329120 GCA_036919955.1 Melanotaenia pygmaea | reverse complement strand
CCTAATTTCTCTGATCTTTTGTGGGTACTATTACAGAAATTCTAGGAGAATTATCAAATTTTATTTATAGAGCACTTTTCATGCAAAAAGCAACACAAAGTGCTTTTCATAATAATAATAAATAAAAACACACCTCATAGAAGTCCCTCTCACACACAATTTAACACATACAAACAAATCGCATACACACTCCACCCACCCCATACCCATACCCCATTCTGTACAAACATGAACTCTGATCTCTAGTTACTGTCTTAACTGAATATAAATATAAAAATAGCAACAGAATGAAAACATCTGACTGGATACTGTTGTGAAGAAACAGTATCTTGGGGATCCAGTCACACTAGAAGCCAGCCCACCCATGACCACAGGATCCCACGACAGGAACCACCCAGGTCAGGGCAGGCTGAAGTCCACATCGCAGCCACAGGGCTGCAGTGCAGGACCCCCGCAACCACCCAGTCAAGGGCAGTCACCTTGGCAACAACAGAGTTAAAAATTAAAAGCAAGCTTAAATAAACTCATAAAGAATAAGAACTGATAAGATTGAGAAGAATAAAAAAATACAGATGTTCAGGAAAAATATTAAATAAAATAAAGTAGTTTATAAGAACTGTGTACTTGGGTAAAACAAAACAAAGCTGAGAGCCACATAAATAGATGGTATTTAAAATAAAGATAAAAATGAGTAAAAAAGTGAAAATCCAAACAAAATCACATGGAATTCAGCTATAAGCTAAGTTAAAAAGAAAGGTCTTGAGTCTGTTTTTAAAAACAGCAGCAGTCTCTACAGCCCTGAGGTTCTCTGGCACGCTGTTCCACAGTCGAGGCCCGTAGTGGTTGAACGAGGCTTCAACATTTTCATTTTCATTTTTTTTTTTTTTCATTTTATTTTATTTAACCGGGACAGAACATATTAAGAAACAAAGATAAAAAATCACTGTAAATATGCCAGGGTTAGCCAAAAGGCTAATTTTCACCCGTTGTCCCTGGCCAGATCTTACAAGACTACCTGGTAACTAATAAAATATTATAAAAACACATTATGAACATACACACATGTGCAGTATTACAAAAATGGTAAAGATATATATACATATATATATACACATACATACACATACACATATATAAACACACACACACACACATACACATAAATGTCACAAACATAGAATCACTAAAATGATAAAATATATATATACATATATATATACACATACATATACATATATACATATATACATATATACATATACATACACATACCACATACACACACACACGCACACACACACACACATATATATAGACATATACACATACATACATACATATATACACACATATACACATACACATACATACACATACTGTATACACATACACACATACATAACACCACATTACACAATTACTAAAATTATACATATCAGTAACAAACCCTCAAAAAAAAAAATAAATAAATAAAAAAAGCATAAGTTTTGGTTCTAACTTTGAGAACCACTAAGAGGCCGGTACCACAGGATTATGCCTGCTGAAGCTTAGCAGTTGATGTAAAAAGTAATGTGTTACTGTTAAAAAGTTAGGCCAGCCGATTATTTGAAAAAATAAATAAATAGAAATTAAATGTAATATAACAGCTGCCCAAAAAATAAATCCATGCTGCATGTTGAGCCCTTCAATGCATTTTTCTCCTACTCTTTATTATATATATTTTTTATTTACATATTTCCTTAGTTATTTATTCATTCATTCCTAGTCTCATTCATTCATAGGCATTGTCACTGTCTCTCTGTCAAGTGAAGTTGTACATGTTTGTGAGTGTGTGTGTGTATGCGTGTTATCTAACTCATCCATTTAGATCTTGAAATCTAAATTAATCTTGAAATTCGGCATGACTAGGGGTGTGTCCTTTTGATTGACAGGTATCCAATATCTGCGGCAAGAAGGGAGAGTGAAGCACAACCGAGGTTTTTAGCCAGCTAACAGCGCACCTTAGCTTTAGCCCGCCTCCCTCCGTTAGCTGGTTAGCTACCGTTGGCTCCGTTGGTTCAAGTGTTGATGGGGGCTGTCAGAGATCAGTGTGTTTGTGTGTGAAAGGGGGGCAGAGCAGGGAGAGACTTCAGCATTCTGTTGGCCTGATGGACAAATATATCCCTCAGTCTGCTGGTCCTGGTCCACAGGCTCTTTCCTTTTTTTTTTTTTTTTTTTTTTCTGTTGCGTAACTTAACCCGTTTTACTGTTTGCTTATGTTTGATCCTGAAAGTTTCATGGAAATGTTTGCATTCAAACCATTGGTCATGGACTTTCGCAGTGTCACGCAGTAGACATGATGCTGATTGGAGAGAAAATTCAAGTTTGTTTATTCTTCAAACTTAAGTTAATCTGTTTTAGCTTAATAGGAAGGTTCTTAAATAGTCTAATCATTTTTTTAAAGTACTTTTTGTACTTTGTAGTGAGAATGGCTAAAACCTTGTGCGCATGTTGATGTCATTGATTTCTCTTTCAGTTGTATTGCAGCAAACAGCTTTATCCTTCATTTTCCTCCCAGTTTATTTTAATGTGGTTGTGCATTTAGGGCCCTCTAGTGGCAAAATTACAGATTGCAACTAGTTGGCTAATACTTGCCTTAAGGCCCATTTAAGCTTGACGCAGAAAATGGATACACAGACAGATGGACAGTTTTGTCCGTCTTCTGCGTCAGTTATGCACGTAATTTGTAATCCTCGTAATCCTTTTATCGCTCGCAACAAATGAGAACATTTTAAATTATTTTTACAGAAAAAATCCTAATTATTTAGCCTTTAAAATGTTGCATGTAGGCTAATCTCAAAAGTGTGCACATTGAGGTAGAGCTCCGTCATGGGCAACACCAAAATCATGTGAGAATGAGAGAAGTTATGCTCTGTAGTGTAAATAAGATGAATAACATCAGACTATTTACTTTAAGTACAACGTATGAATCTCTTCTAGGGGAAATTTAAGCTTCGGGTTTCAGTGTTTTGGCCACAGGTTGTATCTTGCAGTTGCTAAGTGAAACTAAGTAAAGAATAAAGAACAGTTCATGTTTTGGTGTCATCTCATGTAAAAAAAAAATATATATATATTTCTGCATAAACACTGAACAGAAGCTGGAATTTTAAAACTGAACTCTAAAACCAAAGAGCAATATTTGTTAGAAAATCAAAATTTGATTTTTTTTTTTTTAAAGAAATTGTTAAGACCTAGGGCTTTACCTGTTGGATGTTTATCTCTAAGGGCACATTTACATAGCTTAAAAACCGGGGGTTTCACTTCCAAGTGAATCCCGATGTGGTTTGCTTGCAGTGTCAAAGCAAACCGATCATCCAGTGAACCAAAGAGAGGAAGTGGTGTAGATCGCATCATAGCGCAACATGCCGGATAGCTTGCTTGCTTCCTCTAACGTTGCTGATACTGGAACATTCAGGTGGAAACTTTGTTTGAAGATCAAAGTAAAAACAGAAACCACACGGCTGCATATATTCAATGCTGCTCCATTGTTTGCTTGGAACAAGCCGTTTTTGTTCTTGGCCATTTCCCTTTTCTTCTTTTTGGTCAGAGTTTGTTTTGGGGAATATGTCTTCCAGTGAGCAGCCGTTGTAACTGTGCAACGTTGTCCAGGCGGTTTGGTCTGCTTAAGTAAAGTGCAGTCTGAAATGTTTTGGCCTTCCCCACCAAATTGAGCAGATAATCCTGGTGTGGATGCATTCTTAGTACAACTCATTGAAGTAACGTTTACAATTGCAAAATACTTGTACACAATATACCTTGAGTACAACCAGTGTACATCTTTGTTTATGTATTGGACTAGTATTCATCCTGTTGGAGGAGCATCCAACTTTGCCCTGGTGGTCTGGAATGGCATGTGTACTACCTGATCAGATCATCAAACATGTTGGTTGTTAGATCATTTTTTTTCCTCTTCAAATGTCTGGCGGTGTTTTCTGCATACAACTAGTTTTGGCATCTTAGAAACAAGGAGATCTTCTACTACATTTTCCACACATTGTCATTTTTATGTTGGTGTAGTTTGTTTTGCTTTCTTAGTCTTTTCTCTCTCTCTTAGTGTCTCTTTGCTGCTTTTTTTGTCCCTTGGTCCCCTGTCTGAAACACACCCCTCATTGATATTCTTGAAGAGTTTAGGACCTTTAAAATCCTCCATCTCTCTTCTTTCCAACTCTCATCCCTCACACTTGCCACTCTTGGTTTTGGTTTATGTCAGCGTCCAACCCCAAAACAACACATTTGGCATCTAGTTGGAGAGGTCTGATTATCTGAATAAAAGGAGTGTGGTCTCACCAAGCTGGACCGTGTGGACGGGCTGTTGAATGGAAGAGTTGGTGCATGAAGAAGAAAACATTTATCTGAACTGACAAATCAAAGTTGTCTTGCTGAGGGACTCAAAGAACACAGATCAGTGACTGAATTAATGTGAAAGTGATAAAGATGCTGTACAGTCACATTTATGGAAGTCAAGTTGGTTCTTACTTACTGTATACTACTCTACTTTTACCTTTCAGAAATTATTTGGGATGTCTGACTTTCAGCTGTGGAAAAATGGAGAAAGTCTGTGCCCTTTGCATGAACACTGTGTCCTGCCAATAGCTCCCACAGAACAGTGTTTACAATGTATTTCATGTTAGCATGCTAATGTTGTGGATTTGTTTGAACTTAGGACCGGCACACATTAGATATCTGGTACGGCAAAGAGTGACACAGACAAGAAATAGTGGAAAATGTAAAACAATTGTAAAATGTGCAATGTCATGGAATTTGCTCATGTGATTGTTATCGATTGTTTCCACTAAGCAAGGCAAATTTATTTGTATAGCACATTTCATGGAAAAGTCAATTTTAAATGTTTAAACATTAAAAGCATTACATCTGGATGCAGGAAGCAATAACAAGTGCTTTAAAAACTAACTTTTAAAGAAAAAAGTTTAAATAAAAACAAAGAAAAAAGCTAAAATAAAATAGATAAAATACAATAAATAAAGTTCCAGCGTGGGGAATTTAATAGTTGTTTTGATAATAGACAGCAAATAGAAAAGTTTTTAAACCTGATTTAAAACTTAGAATTTCAGCAGACCTGCAGTTTTCTCTGATTCACTAGTTTAAGAGTTTTTCAAAACGACTGAGCAAAATGAACCAGAAAACCTGCACAGACGGGGATCCAGTCTCCCCTAGAAGTAGCTAAAAGGTTATATTAAAAAAAAAAAAAAAAAAAAGAAATCCAAAGCTACTCAGCTCTAGAAACCTGAAAAAGAAACATCCTTTCATGGTGAAGTATTAGAGTGAGAATGTACTGGCTTATAAATCCAGAAACAAGGGCAGCCTCCATCGAACTTACTGGATGCTGTCCTGGAGCAGATCGATAGAAAATAAATCTTAATTATAGTTTACAAAACTACTAATATAAGAGGTTGCCATGTATTTAAGAATAAACAGAATAACAAAAACCCTGGATGTTTCTGGCATATAAGTCAGCCAAAGGGAAGCTGCATTTCACAAAACTCAAACCAAGTACATCGTTATCATAAAAAAGATTAAACGTGAATCCAGGTCAGGAAGATTTACCAGAAGTAACACAACTTCTTGAGCTATTTCAAAGTTTGAAATGTTTAGTTTCATTAAGTTTAGTAAAGCTAGCAATTTATTTTTTTTTTCTGCTTAACATTTGTGCTTAAAAAAAAAAAAGACAAATTTTTACCTAAACATCTTTTATTGTTCACAATAACTTGGATAAACATCAATATCTATAGACACTGAAATCAACCCTTAAACTGTGTTAAGATGAGCTGCTCAGAGTTTTGGGGAAAATTTGGGTGCACCTTTTGTTGGTGCACCAAAATAAAAAAAAAAAAAGCTACGCATACCAGTGCAACCAATGCTAAAAGTTAGGATGGAGTCCCTCATTTACCCAGATAAAATAACTTTCCCTCGCCCCACTTTTCAGATTCCCTGAAATTCTTGAAGGGGGAGTGGCTGTCTAAATCTGATTGGGAGTTCCACACTTCAGTTCATCTGGTGTGTGTGTGTGTTTGTGTGTGTAAGCTGTTATGCGGCTGCAAATGTGTTTATTTTACTTACTACAACCTGAAGTCAGTTTTGATGCTTTAAATAAAATGGAGATATTAGAAGTGGACAAATTGGACAGTGGCTCATGCTTTGTTTCAGTATTGTCTGATGTTGTTTTATGCTTTTATTATCTGTAGGGTGAACTTAAGTGACTTAAAAGGTACCAACAAATAAAATGCTTATTATATTTTAAATGATTATTAGTACATACCACGAGGACGACGTTCAGTTAAACTTTAAATTGGCATCTTGAAATGAGAGTTTATGAGAGACTAGCCTACAAGCTGGTAATGCTGAATGTAGAACACACACAAATTTAGGAAAAGTTAAAGAAAAACATGTTATAAGAGGCTGTAGGACCACAACAACCGAAGGGGGTCATCAAAATAAATTCTTTGGAGCTTAGTGGTGTGGTGGAAATGCAAAACATGCAGATTACCCAGAATAAGTCTTACTGATCATACTAGAAAGTATACCTTGGCTACAGGCAGGACAGGTAATGGGGATTTAACACGGTGTTACTCAGTCATCTTAGCGTTTTGATTAGTTTTAGGTCTGTCCCAGTTCCTTTCATTTGCGCTATGCTTCCATTTTGTATGAAAAAGATGCAGCTTTTCTTTCGGTATCGTGGAACTCACTGATCTGACCAAAATTACTGTCGTCCCAGCTGATTCCACTACATCAGCTTGATGTGTGTAAGGACTGAGCGATGTGGAGCTGATCTGCTTCATGTTCACATTGCTGCAGAGGAAGAGTTGCTGGGTTAACGAGGTGTCTTAGGTGATTTGTTTCCCCTTCCCTTAAATAGCATAACTAATATGTGAAGAGGGACTAGAGTGCACACCATGTGTTGGAGGTGGAGAGGTACTAAAGCTAAGGAATGGGATGCAAATGAGGTGGGATTGTTTCTCTAGTGGGTGGGTGGAGTTGTTTGGCTTGTTTTGTTGGCTGTTTCTGCCAGACATCATCTTCTCATTGTGTATGTGTTTTAAGAGCAGAGAAGTTTAGTTTTTTTTCAGCTATTTACTTGCTTTTTGATGCTTCCCCCACCAAGCATAAACCATCTTTCTGTGTGGTCATCTTGTACACTCAGTCTTTGGTCTGGTGGTCTGTCCTTCCTTCCTGTCCATCCCAATCTTCTGCTGCATTTATGTGTGTGTTGGGTGTGTGTCAGAATGGAGGACAATGCCTTCTGTTTGTCTGTATTCAGACCGTGAAATCGCTTTATTCTCGCTAACGCTCTCTCTCTCTCTGCATCACCGGCCATTTACTCGTGTGTGTGTGTGTGTGTGTGAGGAAGAGACAGTGATTTGGTGAATGAGTTACTGTAGGCCCCCTTTACGTGTGTTTTTAGGGTCCTCTTGTGAGCAGTGCAGCAGATCTTCACATGTGACACACATGTTCAGCATGAGCAAACCTGTTGAATTTGTTAATTTTTTTCTCTTTTTTTAATCGTCTTACATAAGTTAAACACAACTTCAGATGGGGCTATTAACTTTAATGTGTCCATCGGGATTTTATTGGAATGTCTGAACATTTTTAATTAAATTGTATGACCTCATACTTGGGATACAGATGATGTTCCCATCATCTTCAGCTGTCTGTTGAGATTTGTGCCTAATGGGAAAGGGGTTTAAATTGAAGATTGCCAGCATGGTAAACATCACGCATGCTAAATATCTGGATGAAAGGATGCTGTTTAGCATTTATGTTGTAGTACTGGCGCATTTCTCTCAAAGCCATTTTTTAATGTCTTTGTTGCCTCTCTTTTCCCCTCATTGGGCAAAAACAATGTTAATGTTTCCAAAATTCCTTTGAATTCCCATCCTTATACTCTCTGCTAGCCGTGGGGTTCAGATGTCATGATTCATTGTAGACTGGAAGAACATGACGAACCTTAACGTGCGTACATGTGACAGCGTGGGTGCATCTGCCCATAAATACTCTGGACTTGTAATACTGTCGAATGAGAAGAACCTTTTGGGGGGAGGGGGCTTAATCCAGGCATAAACAAACTTTTAATGAGGTGGTCAAGAAAGAGGGAATGCACCCGTCTCTTGTGAGAGGGTGATGACATCATCAGTGGGAAATCCTCCACCAGCTGTCCTCTGACACCAACTTCAGGAGGTGTATCAGATGTGAGACAAGTGCCTTTTTAAGTTTTTCTTAATGGCAATAAAAATCTCTACTTTACACTTGCTCTTTTGACTGTCAGGCGTTTTTATCTGGGGCTGTGGGGATGACAGTTTGAAATTGGAGATGGTCTCGGTCTGGTTTCTTTGAGAGGTTCAGCAGGCTGGTTTAGAGCCTTAAACAGTCATTAGTGGTCTTTTTTTTTCCTATATGTGCTGACAGCTTTTTTAGCCAGCCTCAAAATGCCCTGTGGAGCGTGAGAGGGTGATGTATTTGTGCTGATTGAGCTTTGGCCATCATGACATCTCTGGGATATGCACACAAACCACAGCTGTCCATCTGCGCTCGGTCTCTCTGATCTTTATTACACTGCTGGGCTTTTTCTGTGATCGCTTGTCCGATTTCTCACATCTGTCTTTGAAGCTCTTTGAAACTTGTTTTAGTTTTTTGTCAATCACTCTACTGGCTCTCGGCTCTCTGTTGTTTGTTGTAGAGTTGCTTCTTCTCAACATATCAAGATACAAGTTGCATTATTGTAATGTGGCCATTTGACCAATGTAGCTTTTTTAATGTCTCTTCATTTCCTTCTTGGTGTGAGTAGCTAACATATACAGGCTTTATCTTTATGCAAAGCAGTTGGAAAATACTTTTAAAAACTGCTTAAAAAATAGTTGTTCATTGGCCATTATTTGCTTAATTCAGTGCAACACTTTTCTGGCCCTGCAGTGCATGACCCATAAATGAATGTTCCCCTCACACCTCGACTTCCAGCTGTCTGAGGCATGTTGTTGTAGTGAATGAAACGCAGAGACAGGAAGTGACAACACTCAGGAATGCTAGTATAACACTTGGCTTGGTCTCCAGGGGATCAGCACTGAGAGGGGGTGAATAAGGAGGGATTTAAATTGGAAGGAGTAGGAGGAAGAGGAGCGCAGTCCTCACAGTCGGGGTGGAGAGGAGGGGGAAAAGGAAGCACAAAAAGAGGACTTAATAAAGGAGATGTTGAAAGTTTGTTGCTCTCCGTTAGACCTTTTTGGGCCCCTCTTTCTCAGATTAAAGATCAGTATGAAGGTGGTGGAAAGTGAAGGTTAAAACACAGGAGAATAGTGGTTAAAAAGATATGCGTTATGCCTAACAATTTTCATGGATATTGGGAGTGATGGAGTTTGAATTGCTGTAAGCCAGCTCTTTATAACAAACACAAGAACTCCCCAGATTTTCTCTTATTTTCCTGCATCTTTAACCCACATTGCTACAGCCTTATGTAAGCAGTGTGTTTAAGTGTGTTTGTACTCTAAATGTGTAGTTTCTAGTGGGTGTGTGTTAATTCACAAGTTAGCCCACTTTAGCTCAGCTGCGATTAATGTCGTCACTGTTGCTGAGAGTAGTCTTTATTTCATCAACTTGGCTTTATTTCTTTGGCTAACAAAGGGGGGACTGTAAAGACTGATGTTGATTACACGCTCGCTCACTGTGGTGGTTTTGGGCATCTGCGTCATCTGGTGTTGGTAATTGCTATGAGCTTTGTTATAGAGCTCTAATTTCTCCTCCTCTTACAACTTAACCACATGTCTTCTAGTTACAGCTCCAAGTTTTAACACTCTGTCCACCCAGCTTCATTTGATTTAGTTTCTATTTAAAAACGAGGGATTCAGGAAGGGAGGGAGTGTGTATGCACATCTTTAGTGGTGTCATATTAATATTCAGTCATGCTTTGTGAGTAAATCAATACTTTACTAGATTAAAAGAATAGCAGAAAGAAGGTGAAAATATGAAAAGTTTTTAAGACAAAAAAATCAATAGTAATAAAATAATTGAGCTCTGATACAGAAAATAATATATGAATAGTTGAACTGATTTAATTTTTAATGCATTTTTTTTTAATATAATAATCATGGTACCTTGCTCAAGAAGGGAGACTGAAGGGTATGTCCCAGATACAATGGGATCACACTGATCAGCCTCCCTGGTAAGGTCCAAGTCCAGGAGGGAGCATAGGAGCCCAGCCATGTGCATTATGGTTAGGCATGTGTAATCTGCAAGTGCTTTGTGAACTAACTTGAAGAAGGCATTCGATTGTGTCCTTTGGAGAGTTTCTTTTGGAGTTCCTCTAGATAATGGGGTACTGAACTCCCTGATAAGGGCCATTCACTCCCTGTACATCTGCTGTTAGAGCTTGGCCTGCAGGCTTTTATGGATTTTTATTCACAGAATTTTTAGGTGCACCCAGGGAATCGAAGGGGTCTGGTTTAGTGGAGTTTGGTAGATGATGTGGTCCTGCTTACATCAGGGCATTCTGGAGGAACCATGTCTCTCGGCTGCCCCTCTCCCTTCGTGAGCTGGCTAGGGAGTGGAAAGTCTAGGCTTCCCTGCTGATTCGCTGCTCCTACAACCTGATAAGCACTAGAAGATGGATGGATGGAAAATAAAAAGTTGAAACAAGTCCACATATGATGCACAATTCTTCGTTCTTTTAACATCTTAATACCACTTGAATCCCTCAAACATGCCTTAGTGATGGCTAATATTTATTGAACTTTTTTCACATAAACCACCACCACCCAGACCAGAGAGTGAATTTAGCTCACGGCAGAGGTGGGAGATGGTGCCATCATCAAGTCATCTCCATGCCATGAATTAGTTCTGCCCAGCCATTGAAGCAGGTGATTCCAATCAACCAGC